>AUWJ02011142.1:0-10174 GCA_000468175.2 Phytophthora cryptogea
TGGCCACTCGAAGCTGGAGTGGACATTCGCCGTGAACGCCTGGATCTTCGGTGCCATGATCGGCTCGTTGTGCTGCGGCCACTTCAGCGACCGTCTCGGCCGTAAGAAGACGTTGATGCTGAACTGCATCTTCATGTTCGTGGGCGGCGTGGTGGAAGCCGCTGTGTCAAATATCTGGGCGTTCGCCGCCGGCCGACTGATCGCTGGTCTGTCGTCGGGTACTGCCACGGGCACCATCGGCGCGTATGTGAACGAGCTGTCGCCGCCGCACATGCGTAACACGTTGGGCCTGGGCCTGCAGATCTTCACGACGATCGGCATTTTGTTCCCTGCGATCTGCTTCTTCTTCGCCAACACGAGCTCTGGCTGGCGCTACCTGGCTGCGTTCCCGTGCATCCTGGCCGTGATCTACATGGTGCTGGCGCCGTCCATGTGCATTGAGAGCCCCGCGTGGCTGCTGACCAAGGGCCGCACGGAGGAGGCGAAGGAGGTGATCGCTCGTCTGTATGGCGAGGAGCACGTGCAGACTGCTCTGTCGTGGCTGCAGGTGAACAAGAAGCCCGAGAACGCTGAGGAGGGTCTATCGGCTCCCGCCAAGGAGTCCATGTTCGCACCGCGCTACCGCATGCAGCTTCTGGGTGGCATCATGCTGTCGTGCGCACAGCAGCTCTCGGGTATCAACGCCGTGTTCTACTACTCTGGCAGCATCTTCTCGGACGCCGGTATCTCGGACGCGCGCGTGGGCACGCTGATCATCGACTTCATCAACATCTGGCCCGCCTTCTTCACGGGCGTGCTGGCCAACCGCTTCGGCGCGCGCAACATGATCTTGTGGGGTCTGGCCGGCATGTTCGTGATGTCGGTGCTCATGACGGTGGCGTTCATCGTGGACGTGTCTGCTCTGTCCATCGTGTTCACTGCGCTGTACGTGATCGCTTTCGGTGTGACCCTGGGCCCACTGGTGTGGGTCATGACGGCCGACATCTTCCCGGACTCGATCCGTGCCAGCGCGTCGTCGCTGTGCATCGGCATCAACTGGCTGTGCAACCTCATCGTGGGTGTGTCATACCCGTACATTTCGGACGCTCTGGACGACTACGCGTACGTTCCGTTCGTGGTGCTGCTGGCGATCTTCTTCCTGCTGGCTCTGAAGCTGGTGCCGGAGACGTCGGGCAAGTCGGCCGAGGAGATCCTGGCCGAGTACGACTCGCGTCGTGAGAGGTAAGCAACAAGCGACTAGATCTTCGTGGCCTGAAATCGCGAACCTGGTTCTTGTTCACATCTGTGCTGCAGCAATAGAAGCTGTAGTAAAGTAGTAGATGTCCAGTGATAGCTAACAGTATCAGAATACAAGACGTTAGTGTTCAACAGTGACAATAACGACCTGTTTCTGATTGTTGAACGTGGTGTCGCAATGGCATGACATAGCTCTCGTGAGCGATACCAACAGAGGGGCTCATTGCTAAACATCCAACAAGTGCGAATCCACACGAGAAGATACGAAAGGCACCTGGAAAACTGGCGTGTTGCATTTTTAATGTCAACGCCAACTAGATTTGGCTGCCCGCTACTTCATCGAAAACAATTCGCGGAAACCGACCTTTTGTTCATCCGACAGGGACTCCGGAAACTGCACATGGAATTTAATGTGCAGCTGACCTCTCTCGGACGGAACATGTTGCTTGGGCATGCCCTCGTCCTTAAGCACAGTTACAAACCGAGGCGGCGTGATTTCGTCGCGTACCACCTCGACCCGTCTTCCATCTAAATGGATAAAAGACTTGTTGAAGCCCACAAGTGACTCACGTAGAGAAATATCCATATCCATCCACAAATGGTCCCCTTCGCGGGAGAAAACAGGGTGTGGCGCAGTCAGCACCTGCAATCTCACGTGACCTGCCGGCTGACCAGGAATTTCGTCAGCGTAATTTTCCAATTCCACCTCAAACCCATCGGGCGTGCCCTTGTCCAGATCCACGTCAAAATTGAGGTCTGACATCTCCACCTTGCGACCACCGCACACCGGACAAGTGCTCGTGTGGATTTTTCCCTTTCCGTGGCACTTTTCGCACGTGGTTTGGAACTGCTGAATGAAGCCCGGGCCCACACGACGCGTCGTCATCTTCACACCTTGTCCGCCACACTCCGAGCACACGTGAATGTCTTCCTCGTGAGCCGCTCCTTTGCCATGGCAATGGTGACAAATAGTCTAAAATAAACACACAAAGCACCGAATGAAACACCACAGTTAGCGTACTCGGACCCACCTCCACAGCCCAATCGCTGGATTGGCCACACTGTACCTCACGACGGATGGAGAACTGAAGGCTCTTGCCATTGTACAGATCAGCCAACGACACGCGCAGGGGCATCACCACGTCCGGGCCGCGGGACGGCTCACGTTCTCGGCGTTGGCGCCCGCCTCCGAAAAACTGCGAGAAAATGTCGAACGGGTCGTGGCCGCCGCCTCCTCCAGCATTGTTGAGTCCTTCCTCACCGTATCGGTCGTATTTGGCCTTCTTGTCCTCATCCGACAGCACGTCGTACGCTGTGATAAAATAAAAGAAACCCGCACCCTAAATATTAATTCGCAGAGACCTCCTCAAAAAGTATAAACTAAGACAGAACGTACCACTGGCCACTTCGGCGAACTTCTGGGCGGCGCTCTCATCCCCCGGGTTCTTATCTGGGTGGTGCTAAAAATAGACAAGCATGAAAATTAGGATGCAGGGCCAAAAAAGCGTTCTAGTTACCGAGCGGTCGTACTTTGAGCGAGAGTTTGCGGAAGGCGCGCTTGATCTCGGCCGACGACGCGTCCCGAGACACGCCCAGCACTTCGTAGTAGTCTTTGCCGCCCACGGCCAGCGCCAGGAAGCACGCGAGCGCGAGCAGCAGCAGCAGGCGACGGCCACGCGTCATCAGGATCCGAGTCGAAGGGTTTTGTGGTGATCAAATTTACGTAAAACAAAATTTGACTTCCCAATGACTTCCGCAATGACTTCCACGCAACTAAAATAGGAAATGACTTTACCGCAACTAAAATAGGAAATTGCTTGGGGTAAGTACTTTTCCTATTCATATCCGATATATCATGAAAGAAGACAACAACTTTATTAAAGAGCTGTGGCAGGCTCGGAATTTCGAGGGCAATACATGTATGGTCGTGGACCTGAAGCTATCGGTAGCTAAACAAACGGAATTGAGGAATTCTGTTGATGAAATTGACTGGCACCTACAGTTTTGACAGGTTTCTGGTGGTGCACTTACAGAGCGCGGTGCACAATGTCATCGGCCTCGTGGCAGCTACACTACCGTGGACCGAGTTGTCTTTGTCCTGTGCCTTCGGCGTGGACGAAATGGACCCGTGGCCGTCGACGTGGGTGCCCATCGTGGCCAGCGCCGCCCCTGCAACGAACGTGCTGTACAGGTACAGGGACAAGGCTTGGCAGGCGAAGGCTGCGAACTGAGTCAAGATGCGACCGCGCATTCCAATGCGCCTATTGGCGACGTCGGAAGCGTAGCCGCCGGCAGCTCGCGCGAAAATGCACATGAGACCGAAGAGCGAGGAGATGAGACCTGCTTTGGTCTGGGTAAGCCGACGGCATGCGTCCTCAGCTGTCACCGGGTCGCAGTCCAAGCGCTTGAAGTTTTCGTAGTAGTAAAGACTCACGACGTTGTGCACTTGAAGCTCGACACCGAAGGAGCCGGCGTACTGCAGAGCCAGGATCCAGGTAGCCGGCTTTTTCGCCACCGCCCACAGCGCCTTCTTCATGTCGATTTCGGCTTGGTGGCTGCAATGTTCATTGCATTCGCCTTTTTCAGATCGCTGTAGTTCCCTTTTGCGGGCAGTCATCCGTGAGGAAGTACAGCAACACACCAACGAAGATCATGAAGACTGCGGGGACGACGAGGGTGATAAGCCAGCCGTAGTTGTCGGACACGGCTCCATCAATAGTGACCAAGTCGAAAAGCAGTGGAATGAGCAGGTAAGTGACGCCAGCACCGAGGTTGCCCCACCCTGCAGTGATGGCGTTCGCTGTGCCGATGACCTCTTTCGAGAACATCACCGAGCTCCAATATGCAGTTGCCACGAATGAAGACCCGAAGAGACCAATCATCAGGCGAACCATCATGAACCCGCCGTAGTTCACTGCGAATGCTGCCGAGGCTACGGGAATCGCTCCGACGACCAGAAGTACGGCTTGCACGGTACGAGATCCGAAGCGGTCGCAAATGGGTCCAGCAATTACTCGCCGGTGAGCTTGAGCTGTTTCTTGATCGTGGGCATGAGCGCTGGGATGGAGAACCATCCAAAAAAAGCGATAAAGAACGACAACCAGGAGAAGTGGAACGCGCGCATGTGCGGACGAGCAGCGCTGAAGATCTTGATCTCCGTTGCGCGGTCTGCTTGCTCGGGGTCAGTTTTGATGGCAAACTCCGTGCGGCGACGGAAGCCTTCTTCGGCATCATGAGGCGTCTGCAACTCGACGTGGTAGTCTCCACAGTTCATTGTTCGTTGAGGTTTGTCACTTGCTTGCTGGAGAGCAAAAAGTAAAATGAACTATCTCCGAGTCGATGATCACAACCTGGCAAGCGGAGTTTCGGCAGTTTCGTTGGCTTGTTGCCACTTGGCCGCACCGGACTGCGCCAGCGTTTGTTTGCTGTGTATTGCCGTCATGGATCAATTGCTGAACTTCTCACAGAAGTTAGCGACATCATGAAATGCGGAGGCCGGTGAAAGATGCTCTTGCAGAAATCAATCGCCATATTTGTGGACAATGTCGCTCACTAGTTGAGATAACTCACCCCGTACCGAGGCTCGTTTCGAGTCCAGCGTGAGGTGATGACAAGCTCTACCAGACCAACTTCAGGACTAGGATTGGCGGTAAGGCTTGGTGACGCGTTCAGGGCATCTCGTGGGTATGCTTGAAACGGGTTCCCAGAGCAGCAGCATGCTAAGCAACAACTTGTCTGTCCCAATGGGTAAGTCTACGTCTGGGGTCGTACTCAAAACGTGACTTGAAAAATATGCTACTGGGCTCATCAACGCTAACCTCACGTTCATGGATTTACTTCACATACTAGTGACGAAAACTACAACAACCGTAACACTACAAACAACTTACACGTAGAAAGCTTGGACGGTCTGGTCGGTTCGACGGCGCGTGTACCGTGAGGGTTCGCAGCTCCACAGTGATCGTTCGCCATTCACGCGGATGAAAGCTGAAGCGATAGCCGACCCCATGACGAAAAAACTCAAATATCGGAATGACACAGCGCGATCTTCTACAAGTTTGAACAAGAATCCCCAAGCAAGGCCACCCATGTTTCCTCCTGCACCAACGATCCCAGACGCCACTCCCGTGTAGTCCGAGCAAATATATGGCACAATTCCGTACGTCGTGCCCGTTGACGCCTGCGCGAAGAAGCCAAATGCAATCAAGCACGGGATACTCCACTCCACTGCGCGGATATGACTGTACATGTACAAAAGCGTAGCTTGGCCTGTGAGGCACACGAGCTGAGCAGAAATTCGGCCCTTCATATCCCAGTGTCGGTTTGCAACGTCGGACACGTAGCCGCCCACAGCTCGAGCAAAAATGCACATTAAGCCAAAGCAGGAAGAAATGGCGCTGGCCTTGGTCTGTGTCAGCAGGCGACACTCGTTTGCATCCGAGGCTGTATCACACCCAGACATCTTGAAGTCTTCGTAGTAGTACAGACTGAGCACGTTGTGTACTTGAATTTCGACGCCGAAGCTGCAAGCATACTGAAGTGCGAGGATCCACGTAACAGGCTGCTTCGCCACTTTGACGAACCCCTGGAGCATTTCGGCTTTGGGTCTCTCGGCCATCACGTGGTTTTTCTTCATCTCTGCGAAATTGCCTTGGGGGCAATCGTCCGAGAAGGAGTACGTGCAGACCCCGACGACAATCATCAGTAACGCTGGAAACAGTAGCGTGAGTCGCCACCCGATGCTGTCGGAGATAGTGCCGTTGATCGTGATGAGGTCAAACAGCAGTGGAGTGATTAAATACGTCACACCAGCACCCAGGTTCCCCCACCCAGCAGCAATTGCATTTGCACTCCCAACTACCTCTTTCGAGAACATTGACGACGTCCAGTACGTGGTCACTACAAACGTGCAGCCTACAAGTCCGATGAAGAATCGTACCAGCAGGAGACCCGTATAACTTGTAACAAGTGCCGCGAACGCGACAGGGATGGCCCCGACGATCAGAAGCACGGCTTGGACACTTCTAGCCCCGTACCGGTCGCAAAGCGGGCCAACAGTGAGACGCCCGACAATGGTGCTGGCCAGCGAAATGATGTTCGAGTTGTCAACTTGGGCTTGAGTTAGCTTGAGTTGCTTCTTGATGGTGGGCATGAGCGGCGGGATGGAGAACCAGCCAAAGAACGCGACGAAGAAGGACATCCAGGCGTAATGGAAAGCTCTCATGTGAGGGCGTGCAAAGCTAAACAACCGGATTTCAGTTGCTCTGTCAGCTTGCAGCGGGTCTGTGAACAGAGTGAATGACGGTCGGTTCGACGAGTTGACTCGGTGATGAAAGTCGCGACGTCGGTGGGGTACAGTGCTTGACGCGAATTGGTAGCTCGCACTATCACGCTTACTTTCGGGCAGCTCCAGATCAATGACGGTGATCGTCCTCGTTCGCTCCGTCCTGTTTGTAGGCAGAGGACACGTTCCAAGTTCCTGCAGTGTCGATGCGAGGGCTGGATGTACTGACGGTTGTCGGCTATTACTTCTCGATGGAACGCGCCATTGGGGGTTGTAACGCATGGTGTAGTTGACAGCGTCTTCAAGTGATCGATACCCGAGGACTTGCAAAGTGACCGCAAAACCTGCTCCTACCCAGGTACGGCGAAGTTTACCAGCGTCGGCAGCCATATAAACAGCGAAGAAACAAGAATTTGGCACTGGCGTTATGGTCGGACTTGATCCCTTGGTGCCACTAACGAAAGGCTCATCCAAACTGCTTCATCCTGGTAGTCTTACACTTCACTGTTTATATGGGCTCTAGGGCAGTCGATGTCCGGATTGAGCTGAACGGTGAAGACGTCACATGGCTGGCGGCGGAACTATCCGACCGTGACTACATGTAATTGTCGACTTGGGGTGCTCAAGATAGCAATACAGATAGAAGCAGCTGCAGTGGTCTGCAGTGGATGCACAATTTCACACTTGAAGGTGATACACGATCGAGAATATTGCTTGTTCATGAATTCAAAGTGAAGATGATACCTGAAATGTACACCTGCAACGATTTGGGTGTCGCCCTGAGGGTCACCATAAGCAAAGTCTAAGAGGTGGAAATCGTTTGAAGCGATTGCACGACGCAAGTTCAGACCAAGCTGCTCAGCAAAAATCTGCCGATGAAAGTCAAACCCAACGCTCTGAGTGGGGTCGACGATGAGCTCATGGTCTCATTTCCACCCGAGGGTATTGTAAATTCAGCCATGCATTGAGTTTCGTGTTTCGCGCGTGACTTCTCCACGGGTACTTGCCAGCAAAGGTATTACTTCACGTATATGTGCACATAAGGCTTTATCCTAGGAATTCTTTCCAACTCACCAAGTATTTGACGTGTCGTTGTGCGTTAGGTTTCGTCGGGCAGAACCGTTCACACCACCTCCTCGAGACCAGAGTGAACGCTCGCCATGAATCCGGATAAAACTCGCCGAGACCGCTGAAGCAGCAACGAAGTAGCTCAGATATTCAAAGGACTTTGCACGACTTGCCACGCCTTTGAAGAGAAATCCCCACGCGAGCCCGCCCATATTGCCCCCAGCTCCCACAATTCCAGACGTCACACCAGTGTACTCAGGACAGACGTACGGCACAATGCCGTACGTCGTGCCTGTAGCTGCTTGAGCAAAGAAGCCAAAGACAATGAGGCACGGTATGCTCCAAGCCAGCACTCGGAGTTGACTGAAGAGGTACAGGAACACAGCTTGGAAGGCCAGGCACAGCAACTGCATCATGATTCGGCCCTTCATATCGTAGTGCCGGTTTGCAACGTCGGACGCGTAGCCGCCCACAGCTCGAGCAAAAATGCACATCAAGCCAAAGCAGGAAGAAATGGCGCTGGCCTTGGTCTGTGTGAGCAGGCGACACTCGTTTGCGTCCGAGGCTGCATCGCATCCGGATATCTCGAAGTCTTCGTAGTAGTACAGACTGAGCACGTTGTGCACTTGCAGCTCGATGCCAAAGCAGCACGCGTATTGGAAGGCAAGCATCCAGGCCACGGGTTGTCTCGCAACGGCGATGAAGCCGTAGTACAGCTCCGACTTGGCTCGGTCAGCCATGACATGATTGCGCTTGAGGTCGATATAGTTTCCTTGGGGACAGTCGTCCGAGAACAAGTACGTGCAAATTCCGATCGCTATCATGAGGATGGCGGGAAGTAGCAGAGCAATTCGCCACCCGTAGCTGTCCGAAATGGTGCCGTTGATCGTGATGAGGTCGAAAACTAGTGGGGTGATCAAGTACGTCACGCCGGCACCCAGGTTTCCCCAGCCGCACGAAATGGCGTTGGCACTACCAACGACCTCTTTCGAGAACATGGTCGTCGTCCAGTACGCTGTTGCTACAAATGTGCAGCCCACAAGTCCGATGAAGAACCGTACGAGCATAAATCCCGTGTAGCTCGTAACAAGTGCCGCGGACGCGACCGGAATGGCCCCGACGATCAGAAGCACGGCTTGGACACTTCTAGCCCCGTACCGGTCGCAAAGCGGGCCGACAATGAGACGCCCGATGATGGTACTGGCCAGCGAAATGATGTTCGAGTTGGAAACCTGGTCTTCTGTGAGCTCCAACTGCTTCTTGATGGTAGGCATGAGCGGTGGGATGGAGAACCAGCCAAAGAAGGCGATGAAGAAGGACAACCACGAGTAGTGAAAGGCCCGCATATGCGGTCGTGCGAAGCTCAGGAGACGGATCTCGGTAGCTTTGTCGCCCTGGTGCGGGTCGGTGCAGATGTCGAAGGAGAATTGACGAGGCCGGTCCGACTGCAGGACTGGGATCTGATAGTACGGGTCCGTTGTCGTGCCCTGGAACGAGTTGGACTTGTGTCGAGCACCGCTCGGCATGTTGGAGATCCCCAGATCCAGTGGTGGTCGTGGGGTTTCCGCGACCATGTTGGTGCGGTTGGTGACGGGATACCCGAGGTCGATCAGCGTGCGTTGAGCTCTCGACATGGTCGAAAGTGCGCGTGGTGAGCTTGAGTGACTCGGCGTGAAAGGGAAAGTGGCAGAAACGCGATGCCAGCACCACCACCAGCCTGTCCTCGGCCACGATGGACTGTCCGAAGGCGAAATGTTAGCACCACCGTTGACCTGGGTACGGCACGACTGTCGTGAGGCACATTCGACGCATCGCGTTACGCTGGACGTGGCCACTTGGAAATTTATCCCCAAAGACGATGACTCAGCAGCAAGCGATGGCGAGGTGGTGGGGAACTTGTCCTTCGATGAGGTGGTGGTGGTTAATTATAAAGACCGCGATCAGGTAGCAGGTAAACGACGGCATGCCTGACCACGATGTTGTTCCGAGAGAGCGGGAAGAGCGCTGCACTCTCCGCTTGACGCAAGACGGCACCATGGTGGTGACCGCCGACTATTTTGGCCGTGTTCAGTCCTGAATCAGTAGTCGCAACTTTGCAGCAAGCAGTGCCTAAGCTTCGACACGACGTTCGTCGGGTATGTAGTGATAACAGATCGAGCCAGCTACGAAAGCAGACACTACATGCAGCACGCTTCACCTCCCACCGAAGTGCTCACCAACTAATATGGGGTTCACGTAAAGCCTGGACGTCCACCGTTACTCTTGCGCAGACCTCATCTACACAACTCGTAGTAGTTTAGACCCCCCCTCCGTTCGGCATTGCAAGTCGGACGGAGCCCCACACGCAGATACATTGGTTGTCTTCGCAGAGACCCCGAGTCGTGCAACCACTTTCGGATTTTCATTTCCGTCAACCATGCAGCATCAAGACTTGACGGTATCACCAAACTACTGGAGTGAGTCTCCAAGAGATGAAAACTACACAGCCTTCCCAGGAACAGTCAATCAAGTCGACGTACACCAACGCCGGACTGTGTTCCCCATCCGAACCGACCCGCTGCAAGACGACAAGGCTACCGAGATCAA
>AUWJ02011179.1:0-41242 GCA_000468175.2 Phytophthora cryptogea
GAAGACGACGACGACGAATCTCTTCCGGCGACGCAGACCACTATGGTTTAGGCCGAGGATGTTCGGCTTGATGCAGATGCGATGCAGCCATGACGCCATCAGTCAGATTCTTACATGAATAAGCTGCTAATACATGTCATTACTCCAACTTTCCCTACTGCCTCCTCGTACTATCTTTTTCGATCACGAAGCGAGTCTGTCGTGGTGGATACGCATGTTGATCATCACCGCCTTGTCGAAAATCTTTATGTTAAGCAATCATGACGTGTCCACGACTAAATCATGGATGATCATGGACAAGTTCCCATCCGTTGCGTTTCGGGCTTTGCGACCATGTGAATTTGAGGACGCCGAAGATACAAAGGATACTTTCAAATCTTTCCATGTTGAAGTAGCAGATCTGACGGGGGTTCTGAATCATGGACTAATCATGGAGCGATCCTGTATGGTTTCATGGCTTTGATCATGGGCAGTATCACCCGCCAAAAAAAAATATCTTGCTAAATGCGATCGTCTCCACCTCTTGAAGGTGGAGACGGAGATGCTGTAAATATCGAGTTGTCATGTTGTAACGCGTCAAATTTCTACCAATCAAGGCTTACAAAAAAAAAGACTTGTGAGCCATCTCCATCTCCAGCTGACGCTCTAAGTCCGGCGTCGTGTTCGCTCAGCACCAGGCAACACCTCCAGCTCTACGAGCACGCGAAGTCCAAACCAGTCTGTAACCAGTTGCGCTGAACTGTTATAAAGCATTTCTTGAATATAGTTTAGAACTTTCATAACCGGTGCTGTTCAAGAGGTAGAGCGGTATCTGTACTCCGGAGAGATGACGCGCCACCATCGTTAGACTTCGTTTTACTATGTCGTTCTTGTGCTTTTGCAGAACACACGGGGTTGCGAGAGAGCTCACAAAAGTGACAAAAGGCATACGTTAACCAGGAAGTCTCGCGATTCCTAAAAGTTACTCCTCCTCGAGTAAAACTACAGTACTTGTCTCCCCAAAAAGCCCCATGATGTGCAGTACACCATTCATCTGTCAATTAGTTAGGTGTTCCACATCATTCATCATTGGGACGCTGGAGGACGAGTTTAAGATGCAGACGCCGTTCGAGGTGGCGGCCGCCGCCTTCTTCCGCCCGGAGTGCGCCCACGCGCAGCTCTTCGAGTCCGAGTACAAGAGGTAGACGCTATTCATTGTCCACCAGCGTCCACCTCCCTCACCTTTTCCTTCTTTATCTGTCAGGAGCAACCGCACCAAAGGTCTTAAAATCCTCCGGTGCGTCTCTGTTTGTTTGCTCCAATAGAGACACCAGAGGACTCACTTGCCTGTCCATGCGGACACTTTGTCCAGGTGCTTCCCGCACTGCTGTCCAGACCACATCGATCGCAGCTACTGCGGCACGTCGTTGAGTGTGCGCGTGGAGCTGCAGTCGCCGTCTGAGACAGAGTCGGAGTTTTCGCCCTCTACGGACCTCCTGGCTGTGTTTGCGCGGTTCGAAGCGCTGAGTGAAGTGAGTCTGAAGCCTGGAGAGTGCGTCCAGGTGGACAAGATCAAGGACGGGACGCAGACAGAGAGCAATCCAGACGCGCAGTGGATACCGGGCGTTCCGAATCGACCGTCCAAGCTCGTGACACCCATCCACGCTACAGAGATGCCATCGGAAGAGCGGAAGCCGCTTGTCTTCCATTTCAACAGCAAGGCGTATGCGCGCTGGTACTACGACTGGGAGAGCGGGGCGAACAAGGCGCAGAGACTCATGAAACATGCGCTCAAGGCGTACGTTGTCGAACGATGTGCCGTTGATACCGACGGCAATTTTGTGGCGCTTACAGACTCAAATGCACAGACCCAACTCTATCGTGTCTTGCATGTGGTCACCTCGCCCGAGTTCACAGTCATTTCGTACCGTCGAGCGTCGTCCGAGCAGAACCAGGGGGTACAGCCGTCGCCGCGAGATACTCCTCAGCATTCATTCTTAGGAAATGTCATGCCGGAGTACGTTCGTGCGTATCCAAACGGGCAGGAGTCGGAAGGTCTCATTGAGAGCGATCACTCATCCTCGCACTTGTTTGACACAAGAAGATTAAGCCCTCCCCGTTCGATGGAAGCAGGCTATGATCCTGCGTATGACGGTCGGCATCACGTGAAGCGCCAGCGGGTGTATGTACGTCCTTCTCGATCATTGGAAAACTTTGACTTACTTGAAGACAAATTACGGTGGGAACATGCCAATTCCCGCACTGTGGCAGTCTCCAGGAATTTGGCGCTTTTGTACTCGTTCCTCCGCTGGACACCACTGAATGTGTATGGTTCTTTCGCTGACGAGCTTGTGCATATTCTTCATCACAATATAAATGAGGCACTCTCAGGATTCCCGAACGAGATCAGTAGGCTGAACTGTTTTTCGAAACTCATTTTCGACCAAGTTGGTGCAGACCAAGCTACGACAGTGGCCTCGTCATTTATTCACGGCAGCCGAATTCCCAACGGACCCCCATCAGCACTACCACACGAGATGGCGGCACTGCTATATGCGTCGGCTCAAGCCACGCTGTGGCTCTTCTCGACGAAAACGCGCGAGTGGATCCACGCATTTTTCATGAAGCACGCTGACTCCGTCACGGACAAGTATGCTCTACGTGCATCATTCATTATGTTTGTGCGGCAGCTTGAAGATTGCCTGAATCAGCAGGTCTTCGAACACACCGAGTTGCGCAGCGTGGACAACGCGGCCGAGCAGATTATCGCTGCCGTCTATTCATACGACTACTTTCATGTGCGCAGGCCTCAAGTACGTGAGATGCTTAGCGGTCAGAACTTTGCCGGCTGGAACGGGTTTGTAGCTCAGATGCGTGAAGCGTACATTAGTTTATCAAGTGTACGCCGTGCAAGGCATGAGCCAACTCTGAGTTTTGGAGGGGCGGAACCAGCACGAAACTTCGTTGAGGACGGTTGGAATGCAGAGTGGATCTTGGATGTTGATGAAGCTGTGTGGAAATTCAGCGAGGCGGTCACGAAGGGAGACGTCGACATGGGCCAGGTTGTCCATGCTGGTGATGATGACGGCTCTGTTTCTCTATTATCCTTGCTGGAAGTCATTTCAATGATGGCCCGTTTAGAGGTAACTATTGATACCCGAGCTCGCACACTGCACGCTCGCTCAATGCTCGGCCTAACTGAACCACTTGACTGCTTGCGTGTGGTAATGGACGGCAAAGAGCGTGTATTATCGATGTTTCCAAATGGAATGGCTTCTGGTGTTGATTTCGGAGCATATGGAGACTACGTTGCCGACATGCAGGTAGATCGTTCGGAGCGCCTTGTGGTGTATCTTCAATTCTTTAAGTGGTCTGTTCGAGAAGATGGCTCGTCGTACCACGTTCGCATGCGCATTGAATGCTGGCGGAGTCGCCGACTTTGTATAAGCGGCGACGTTCTGGTTACCACTGCACCAGCTTCTTTCACATCGGAAGAAGTTTCATACCTCGGAGAGATGTCATTACGGAACAAACGCCATGCTGTGGACAGATCGTTTTCACAACAAGTTCGGGTAAATCCCTCCGCTACGTGGGCCGAGTCGGATGCTGCGCCATGGAAAGAGCTAGGCCGGTTCCGTTTGAGCTACCTTAAAGCATAAGTGTTTCCCGTTTAGCAAACGGTGAAATGGCTTCTATCGAATGACACTGATCCCAACAATTTGATAGTTGACGCCTCACGACTACGCTGACGATCATGCACGAAGTCACGCTTGCTTATTCTAAACAATTTAATTAAAAGTGTCAATGTCGGCCCTCGACAATCGCGCAAGACTATTGGTCTCGACAGTCACATTCCCGATTCGCCCGCGATGAGCACCAACAGTAGCCACCCGTTTGGAAAATAGAGGATGAAGTTGAGCAGCGCCAAGCAAGAAACACTTCGGCTCGAAACTCTCCAAATCAAAATCGTGAAGACAAGCATGAGGAAAGCCGTCAAACTTGGTGGCCACAGCAGACTTACAGGCGAAGGTCGTGACGGATTTCGATCGGAGCCCTGTTCAACCATTGAGCGTCCCGAAATGACAAGTATAAGTCCCGAGATGAGTACACCGATCACATTAAAAGTGCTGATGGTTGACCGCAGACAAATGCGCTTGTCATCTTCGCGACCCGCTCGACAACGACGGATAACTACCTCCTGTGGATGCATCTGACGGTGTTGGTGGCTTTGTTTATTCGTTGGGTGTTTCAAAAGTGAAGTCTGGCTCAAACTTAGATCCTAAAGCTGTGCAGTATGTTTGTGTCAAGCATCGCATTGAATATTTACATCAATGTTCATATTTGTGCATATCAACTACGCGTCCACAGGCACCACCATTTGCCTCTCTGCGTTTTCATCTGGTCGAAAGTGCTGTGTATGCTGTTCACTCTTGTCTGTCTGACCTTGTTCTTGTTGGGCACTAAGCTGGGTCTGAATCTGCTGCTGCTGCCGCACTCGTTGCTGAAGCTTGTGTCGCGCCGACTCCAGCTCGCGCAGCTTATCACGCGCTCCCAGCAATGTCTGGAACGTATAGTGTGCCATTCGCTTTTGCAACTGGTGGCTCAAAGTCGGACTTGACGGCAACGAGCGAGGTGACACCATACCAGGTTTCATAAGCTCCCAGTGTGAAGGGCGTGGATCAAATCGCACTACCACCGAAAAAGCATTTGTAGACACCTCGTGATGCATCAGCAACCGCATGTACTTCAGGATACGTGCAGGAACCACAGAACTGCCTTCAGCATATGACAGCACGTACACGCCACTAGACTGTCCATCGTCCAGCACCAACGGGGCAGACGAACTACTCGATGATGAAGATTTCGATTCGGCAGGGGATTCGAGCTCCGGGGGATATCGACGGGAAGTAGTTCCATCGGACGATGTATCAGCACCATTGCCGTTGGAGCTTGGAGGCGCATAAGGCGTAGTGATCGGCGTCTGGGAACCACCACCCCAAACGCCTATCCGTTGCAGTGTCCTGCGCAGAATGAGGTCAGCGTCACCCACCTTGTCGAGACTACGCCAAACGAGAGCTGCTGCCGGAGATGGTAATACTTGCGGGATCTTTTCCAGAACACGGTCGCGAACCTTGGACGCGGCATCCACCGAGTAAGACAGCACAGTGCTGCTACTGCTTCGTTGCGGACAGCCATCAGATCGATGCAACCCCACTGCGCGGCACACGCGACAAAGGTGCTCGTGTGTTGCATGTGCTGTTTTCCTGCGGCAAAATGAGCAATGTGCAATAGCCCTTCCCGGCGACATTGCCGGCGACGTGTCATCTCCATGATGTGAATACCTGTTTCTATTAGTACTGGGAGACACCCGTTCCTCCCGTCGGGGGCATTTCTTGCTTCCATGATCTCCAACCACACCACACAGTCGACACCGGTGCTCATCGGACGCATGTGGTCGCCATGCACCGCAGTGTGAACAAAATCTCCGTCCTTTATGGAAATCAGCGGACGATCCGATCCAAGGTACAAGCGAGGAAGACGAAGCTGCCGGGCATCGTTGGCTGCGGTGGGCGCCATGAGTTCCACATGTTCGACAACGATGCCGCTCCGTAGCATGCATCCCCCACGAGTTGCACAACGTGCAGAATTTGTGATACTCCGCAGTCGCTGCTGGTCTTGCGCCGGGACTCGAACGTAAAGTCTCCGTTGTCGTCCCCGCTCCTCGATTTGGGCAGCTTCGGCTACGGTGGTGTCCAGCAGCGCCGCACAGTCGACACCGATGCTGTGCCGCAGTATGGTCCCCATACGCGGAGCAAAAGCGGCAAAACTCGACGTCCTTCTCCATCTCATTGTCGCGCACCATCCTAGCGTTCAGCGGTGCTCTCCGCCTCACGTTCGTCAACACGCGCTTCACCATTCCTCCAGTCGTGGAGTCCAGCACGTCCACGAGCTCCAGCACACGGAAGGGACTCAGTTGTCCCGGATCGAAGAGCACCGAAGTTGCAGCCGTCGTGGCCACCGGTTGGAACGGCATGAGCTGCTGCTCCTTGAGCGCCAACTCACTACGTCGCTTCTCCTCAAGGTCCACGGACGCCATGATCTCGTCCGTGATTGCGTCATTGGCCGCGTTGGCGATCTGCTCCTCCGTGGCGCGCGTCAGCAGCAGCTCGTGCACCTTAACGACGCCCAGCAACTTGTCCACGAGCGCCGAGCGCGCGTCGCCCACGTTGTGACTCTGCAGCGTCAGCAGCTCCACCAGTTGGCGGATGCGGCCGCCGCTGGTCTGTTCCGAGTCGCTTCCTGCGTCCTGCACTGTATCCTGCTCTTGTCCTGCGTCCTTCGCGTCGTCATGTTCGTGGAACAGGTCGCAGCTGTCCTCGCTGTCGTCCTGACTCTCGTAGAAGTCGCTCTCGTCCGAGTCGGAGGCCTCCGGGGACGCGTCTGCGGCTGGGAATAGCTGCGGAGGCGGCGTGGGCTGCTCCGCCAGCACCAGGAGCCCCTGGGCGTCCAGCTCGGCCTCTCGCACGCGCCCGCGAGGCCCTGAGAAGGTGTCGAAGCTGATCATGCACCAAGGTTTCTTCACGATTTGACAATACCGACGGGTTCGAGAACCTGATTGGCTGAAAAGGAGGGAGCGAGTCCGGTGCTTTGTCCACATGAAGTGGACGCTTTCAAGGTCGGACTTGTGGACGCAGTGTACTATATTACGAAACGGCTAGACGTAGTCATCGGGCAGTCATCGTACGGGAGGCGACACGAGGGGTGAACGGGGTCTTAATGCTCTAGTCCTTATGAGCCGGACGTCGGGCGCTGCAAAGTCTCGCGACTGCTTCCTCCGGGGGAGTGGGCCGGGGTTGTCGTAGCCATATCCGGTCCACGGGTTTTGCCCTTGCTGGCTTGCATGTGTTCCTGGGTAAATACTACAATCGAAAATTGATAATTGCGACGTCACCGCTGGACACGCACGCGGCGATCTGGTCACCTTGCTTGTTCCAGTTGACCTCGTAGATATCACCATTTGCTTGATACGTCTTCACCAAAGACCCGTCCTGCGAGAAAGCACAATTGACGCCAGTTAGCCCACAGCAGTAACAATCTTTCACGCAGCTCGCAGTCACGCACCTTTAGTGACCAAACGTTGACCATTCCCCCTACTGTTCCACTAGCCAAGTATTCCCCATCCGGGCTAAACGCAACACCATATACAGGATACCTGCAACAGCACACACATTGTAAGATCGCCATCAAACAAAACAATTCTCCGCACACAACATCCGACGTACTGGTGGTCAAATGTTCTCCTACAAGTTCCAGACTCGGCGTCCCACAGCTTCACTGTCCCATCGAAAGATGCACTAGCAAGTGTCAACGGCTGGTCGGGCAGAGAGGTATTCGGTCCCGTACAGCTCCAACGGAACGTATACACTTCCTTCTTGTGCTCTTGAAGTGTGTATACCAGTGCCGCTGCACTTGCCGCATCGACTTCTGCGTCCTTCTTGTTGTTCTCACTGCTGTCTACCTCCATGGCATCGTTATCCGCTGCTTCCTTGTTCTTCATAGCCTTGGACGGGTCCCATATCTTCACCGTATAGTCGTCGGAGCACGATGCCAAATATCGGCCGGACGGATCCCATTTGACCGAATTAATCGCGTCCTTGTGGCCCCGCAACACCAAGTCCGCCTTTGTTTCTCCTACACGGGCGACACAGATACTCATATCCGACGAGCAAGTAGCAAACGTAGAGTCATCTTTCCAGGATGCGTCCAGGATCGGATCGTCATGCAGCTTGAGTTGTTGCCGCTTTGTCTCGGTCGTCGCGTCCCACACAACCACAGTCTTGTCAAAGCTAGCGCTTAGCAGGAACAGACTGGTCTTGCTCCACCGCGTGGCAAACACCGGTCCGTTGTGATACTGGAAAATGTGCTTCATCTCTCCCTCCGCGTTCCAAATGCGCGTCTTCCCATTGTACGTTCCTGACGCCAGCAACGATCCGTCATGCTGCGCTCCGCATTCACAACACGCATCCACCCGTCAGATCAATCGTGCACCTCAGAAAAAAACGAGCCGAACATAAAACAGCACGTACGTTCCACTCGAGAGTCGTGACGTCCTTGTGTGGTCCAGTGCCGTGGTTGAGCACCTTGGGCTCCACGAGCTTGTCGTGCTCCACTTTGTCGGGCAGTTCCCAGACGCGCGCCGTCGAGTCGCTCGAGCCCGAGACCAAAATGTTCTTGACGGGGTTCCACGAGCACGCGTACACCTCCTTCTCGTGTCCACTCAGCAGCACGAGCGCCTCCTTGTCTAGTTTATCTACGCCATTCATCTCTGCAGCAACCAAAAAGACACTTTTTCATGAGTCCTCCACTTTAAATCAACCGCTGCACGTCTCTCCGCCTACCTTTCGTACCGTCCACAGCGTCTGGTGAGCCGTCTCCCTTCCGCTTCCGCTTGTTGGAAGCCTTGAAGGACCTGGCGCTGCTGGACGCCGACTGCGCCACGCGGCAGATGTGCGGACTCAGTAGTGAGAAGTCTCCGTCGCACTCGCGCTCCGTGCCGTCCTCGTTGATGTGCGCTTCGATACCCACGTACTGGAGCCCCTTCTGCAGGAACGACACGAGCGCTCCGGGCGGCAGCTCCGTGTTAATGACGCTGGACTTGGCCAGCTGGCTCTCGTACGCAAAGGTGAAGGCGGAGTGCAGGAATCCCGACTCCTGCAGGTACCGGTAGACGAGGAAATTGACTTCATCCGACGTGATCGCCATGACCGAAGCGCAAGATTCCAAACGGCGCTAGCGACGGCAATTGCAGGCGGATCTCGGCCACGGATAGGGGGTTCTCTCGAGCACGCGCGCGTGCAGACGGTGGGGCAAGCGCGGCAGGCGAAAAGGCCCCCGCTCGAGCAGGATGGCGCGGGGAAGAGCAGGCTGGCGCGGCGGCGGCAGGCAATACTCGAGTCAGTCAATAACCACTCGGCAGCCCCCCTTATTAAAAGCGCGGCGGTTGGCTAAAAGGGAGCAACCATTTTGACCAATCGCAGAGCCGTATTGGTTTTGCGGAAGATCGGCTAAAGCCCCTCGAAAAAAAGAAAAAATAAGAAAATAAAGTTCTGTACAAGTTGCTGGTATCAACATGTACAGAACTTTATGTTCTTATTTTACTTGTAGTGTCTGTGTAGATCCATTCGATCTATTATTCTGGCAGTGCGTTGGGATACCTGCTTCCTACAACTTCTTGAGTAGTGTTTGGGCCTCTTCTTGGGCAATTTCGTCCTCCTCCGACGCCACGGGGATGGCCAGCGCCTTGTTCACCCAGTCCTTGGCTGTAGCGTAGTCCTTCTTCTTCTGGTACACTTGGGCAATGAGCAGCGAGCGCTTCTTCCACGAGTCCGGAGCCAAGTCCTCCGACTTGTGCAGGAAGCCCAGCGCCTCGTCGTACGAGGACTCGGGCGGCGTGCCGAACAGCACTGCCGCCGCCTTGCGCTCCAGCCACGACAAGTCCGCGATGGCGATGCACCACCTTCCCAGCAGATAATACGTCGTCGGGTTGGACGGGTTGAGCTGCACCGCCGTCTCCCAGTGGCTCTTGATCACGTACGAGTTGGCGATCGACACTTTGGAGCCTTCGTAGTCGCCGATGGACGACAAGATGATGCCGTACCAGTTGTGGACGGCGGCCACGTCCTTTGTCAAGTCGAGACCTTGCTGGATGATGTCGCGCGCGTAGTAAGTGAGCTCCTTCTTCTCTTCGGCGCTCGTGGCTTTGAGGTTGGACACGTCGTAGGCTGCGCGCGTGAGGCGCCAGATCACCCCGACGTCTTCGGGGTTGGCGGCGTGCATCTCCTTGAGCTTGGCGAGCAGCTCGCGCCGGTCGAAGGCGTTGTCATTGTACAGCTCCTCGGCCTTCACAGCGTCGGCGGACTCCATCGAAAGCTTGGACTTGCAAGACGCAGAGGCCAACGCGAGGGCCGACAGCGAGAGCAGCACCAGGGAGCGAGCGGACTGCAGACGGGCGACGCGCTCGTCTACTCGATGGATCAAAGAGCTCCTGCGGGGGAGGAACGCGAGCTGTTGGCGAGGAAGCGCGCGAGTCGATCGAAGCAGCAGCACGGCACCTGGAGAAGTATCAACAACGGTGTTAAGAAGAGCAGCGCCAAGTGAGTGGCAAGGTCACGTACGTCGCTGCATGAAAACTTCCAAAGTGATCTTGGCGATCTAATGGGAATGTGAGACGAGAACAGATTCTGACGTGGCGCGTAACGGTTGAAGCGGACACGCTGCAAATATGGCCGAAGCAATGCAATTGGATTGAGCAATACATGTAGTGAACTAGCGGCGTGAGCTCGGCTGGTGACTGGGCTCTCCTATCCCCGTATTGTGCCGCACGATCAACGCAACGAACTAACGTCTATCGGTGCGGTCTTCCTCTACCGCCTTCCTATTTCTTCTTACCGTAGCGATCAGCGTAGTACTCCTCCTCGGACTTCATCTTGCTCACAAACTTCTTCTCAAAACGCTCGCGGTTGTCGTTAATGCGGGCCACAATGTCGTTCACATCCAACTTGATGGGACTCTCGATCAACTTGAAGATGCCAGCCTTGCGCGCGTGCTCGTAGTGCTCCTCGAGCGAGAACTCGGGCAAGTGGTGCTGGTCGCGGTGCGTGCCGTGCACGACAACCGAGATGTTGAGTGACGCCACCATCTCGGGCGTCACCTGCCACGGCGCGTCGATCAGCACGTCGTCCACGTACTTGCAGCCCAGCACGCTGAGCACACGCTCGTGGAGGTTCATAATCGGGTAGTTGAGTCCACGGTGCGCGTTCACGACACTGTCGTTGTGCACCCCGACAATCAAGTACGAGCCCTGCTGCTTAGCAAGACGCAGGATCTCGACATGGCCAGCGTGGAACATGTCGAAAGCTCCGTCAATGTACACGACCTTGTCCGCCTTGAGCGGCTCGTGGTTGCCCACGGAGAAGAGACGCAGCATGCGGTTTGTCGTGAGGAACTTGGACGGGCGCTCCTTGGCCTTCTTGTCCTGCAGCATTCTCGAGGACAGTTGGCCATTGGCGGCAAAGTGGTCGTGCGTGTGGTGCGTCTTGTGCATCACGAGCATGCGTCCTAGGATGTCGCTCGTCGACACGCCTTCCGTACGCGGGATGGTGCGGTACTTGCCGAGCTTCTGCGCAGACTCGTACACGTCCTTGCCGTCCACGATGCATGGGTCGTCTCCGTGCACCACGTAGTCGATGCGGTGCTTCTTGATCATCCTCTGAAGGTACTCCTCGTTCATAATGTAGGGGCAATGGGGCTCCACCACGTCCACGAACTTGCAGCCTTCCACCGACGCAATTCTCTCCTCATTGTTCAGCACGGGAGGGGCGCCCTTGCAGGCCGTGATGGACTCGTCATCGTTGACCCCCACCACTAAGTACGTTCCAAGGGATCTGGCCTGACGGAAGGCGTTCATGTGTCCGTAGTGCATCATGTCAAAGGCTCCGTCCATCCAGATGCGGATCTGTTCCTTGGGGGGCGCGTCACGCTCCTCCGCGTCCATGAGCGCCATGCGGTCCTGCAGCTCCTGCACCTTCTGATACGCCTTGTCCAGTTCCTCCTGCAGCGCGTGTCTCCGTCGACGGTGGCGCTTCCCGAAGAGCACAAAGTACGCCAACAAGGTGAAGATCCCAGTGAGCAGCGCGATGGCCAAGCGCTCGGCGTCCGGGTACGGCTCCGGGAAGCCCATGCGCGCGAACAGCTTGTGCGCGTGCACCATGAGCTCGTCCGCTGCGGGCGAGTGCAGCAGCTCGTGCACGTACAGCACCACGCGACTCGCGAGTGCCTCGGACATGGCGATCAGAAGGATAATTAGATAGGGGGAGTGTGGCTTCGCTTCAGTATGGGGTACGACGTGACGTACCCTGGGTACACCGAGAGATATAACCCTGCAGCACGAACGACCCAATCACCGCGTCGTATTCGCCGTCACATACAAGTGTCAACATGCGGAGTATTGTGCTGGGGTGTTTGGAGAGTATAATCCTCGCCGTAGCTGCTCGTATGAATTGGTGGAAGCGAGCGCTTGGACGCCAAAAACGGGGGAAGGTATCAACGGCCTTACTTTCCAAATCCAAGCGCAAGTCTCCTTAACTGGTTAAAGCGACTGCGTCTTCTTCACCATGGGTCTCTCTCAGGAACGTAAGCTCGAGTACTTCGGCAAGCTTGAGACTCTGCTCGAGAACTACACCAAGATCTTCCTCGTGGGTGTGGACAATGTCGGTTCGGCTCAGATGCAGCAGATCCGTATGGTGCTCCGTGGCCGCGCCGAGGTGCTCATGGGCAAGAACACGCTCATGCGCAAGGTGTTCCATACCTTCGTGAAGAAGAACCCTGGCCACCCGCTCGAGGCCTTCATCCCGTTCCTCAAGGGCAACGTCGGCTTCGTGTTCACGAACGACGACCTGGCCGAGATCCGTGAGGTGCTCTCGTCCAACCGCGTGCCCGCCCCGGCCCGTGTCGGCTCCATCGCCCCCGTGGACGTCATCGTGCCCCCTGGACCCACGGGCGCTGACCCCGGTCAGACGTCATTCTTCCAGGCTCTGCAGATCGCCACCAAGATTCAGAAGGGTCAGATTGAGATCGTGTCCGAGGTGCTCCTTACCCGCAAGGGCGAGAAGGTCGGTAACTCCGAAGCTGCTCTGCTGCAGAAGCTGGACATCAAGCCGTTCTCGTACGGTCTGGTGATCGAGCAGGTGTACGACAACGGCTCGATCTTCGACCCGGCTGTGCTGGACCTGACGGAGGCCGACCTCTGCGCCAAGTTCGTGGCTGGTCTGCGCAACGTGGCCGCCGTGTCGCTCGAGCTGGGCCTGCCCACGCTCGCCTCGATCCCCCACTCGATCGCTAACGCCTTCAAGAACCTGGTGGCCATCGCTGTGGAGTGCGAGGAGTTCTCCTTCGAGAAGGCCGAGCCCTACAAGGCTTTCCTGGCCGACCCGTCGGCTTTCGCCGTGGCTGCCCCCGCTGGTGGCGCTGCTGCCACTGAGGTGAAGAAGGAGGAGGCCGTTGAGGAGGAAGAGGAGGTCGACATGGGCGGCGGCATGGACATGTTCGGCGGCGGCGACGAGGACTACTAAGTGTCGTCTTCCGATCCCGTGGACGTGTTCTGCGTCATGTAGACTTGTAGGGTCTGCATCTCGTCGAGCTACTTACTCACTTGCAAGCTTCGCGTTGCTAAACAGAAACCCAATTGAGACATTGTGCTTCTTGGAAAACCATCTTCATGTTCCATCTCGCAGTTCCCCTCTCTCTTTACTACCGCTAGCTAAAACCTTCGCACTTTGGCGCAATTTTGGATCGCGGAAATTCAAATTCAAATCAAAATTTCTAGCAACCTTCAAATTTCGCGGTCAGGGGTTCCATTCCCCCACCTCCGTCGTCCAGAACGTAAATGCTTGTCCACTCTTCTCCTCTTTCTGTCTCTGTCGCTCACTCTCCCTCCTCTCGCGCTTGTGGATCTACAGCCTCACGACGCTGGCCCACGACGCGGCTCCAAGAGGAGCTTCTAACCCATCAATTTCGACGCCCAGAGCCACCGAGAGCGAGTCAGCGCCCGAATTAACGAGTCGTTCGTTCCATACAGAGAGGAAGGCGATGATTGGAAGCTCTCCGAGGCCGCTATGTTCCTGCGCAGATGGAGTCTGCACCAGTGAGTGTCCGTGCTCGAGCTTTTATAAAGGCTGCTCGAAGCGCTGCCTGTGCAAAGGATGCCAAGCACATGTACCAGCACAACCGGGGAGGACGAAAGGATGCAGCTGCAAGAAATCCAACTGTCTCAAGCTCTATTGCGAGTGCTTGGCGACCCAGCGGATGTGCGACCACCTCTGCAACTGTGAAGGATGCAAGAACAAAGTGGAGACGCTGGCGGAACGGGACCGCGCAGTGGTTGCGATCCTGGAGAGGAACCCACTTGCGTTCCACTCAAAAGTGGGCAATGGATCGACTCGGCGTTTGCGAGGATGTAATTGCAGGAAAACTGGCTGCATGAAGAACTATTGCGAGTGCCATCAGGCTGGAGTGGCGTGCACTTCGCGCTGTGCATGTCATCAATGTCGGAACACAGAGACCTTCGTGTCTGCCAAGAAGATGCTGGTGTTTGCAGGTGTGAGCACTGATGACCCCAATGCGCGTGCGAATACTGACCGATCATCTCAGCGCAAGATTGTAAAACGACCTTTTCGTGCGAAGGTTAAGGCTGGAAACACACCGAGTGGATTGCAAACGCCGACTAACACGTCACCCACGGCGCTGGAGCTGCTTTCTAGCAGTGCACCAGTTGCACACTCTAATTTGTACCAGCACGAGGATTCGGCTACGGATGGCGTCCTGCCAATTACTCCATCAAAACGCTCTTCCACTCACATGGAGCACTACCATACAGCAGGGCAAGTTGCAGTAACCCCAACTTTTGCCAAGAGGAAGTACGCAAGACGAGTGTCCGGCAAATTGCCGTTTATGGAGAGGATTGAAGAAGCCTCGTTTGACGCCGTGCTACCAGACGTTGAAGACACAGTGACCAATGCATACGATGCAAGGAATACTGAAGGAGTTGGCGATCCTGAACTCACTATTCTCTGTCGCTCACTGTTGCAAACGGCAATGACTGTGGAGTTAGCAGAAGAAGAGAAAAAGGCCGCAAAGATGTCAGCGACGCAACCACGGCAATCTGAAGGCATAACAATCGACCCAAAGCACCCTGGTGATATCAGTGATGGCCGTGAAGCGCTATCTCCAACCTCTGCCGGCTTGTTTTGCGAAGAAGAGTATAGTGACGCTGCCGGCGATGATGACGATGAGGAGATGTTACCGCCGAATGAAAACAGTTTATCGTCCGACAACAAGTCAACTGAGAACGCATCTGATCAATCAGCCCGTCAAGATAAAGGCCCGAACCTAAGCATCATGCAAGAGCGCGCTGTTCTCCAAGAGTTTAGTGTCTGGCTTCGGAACCTGGCAGCGGGGGTATCTTCATACTAAAAGCCTACACAGCGGACGTGATGCGCGTGGAGTAGCTTTGCCCTCTGCTGTATAACACTCCCCGACACCGGTACTTCAGCTATTACTGTCAGCTGAAAAGCAAGGTTCTATTATCCAAGAATGTATTTGGACACTACGTACGCTCCAGATACACACGCGTTCGGTGTTTACAGCGTGGAGTCGTTAATGCCTTCACGCTTGTAAATGTGTTTGATGGCCTCGTAGACACCGTCAACAACAACATCAGGCTTGTGCTCAGGTTCCTTGGAGCCATCGTAAATGCCCGTCCGGACGAGCACGGAAGTCCACTCGTCACCGGCATTATTGGCACCCTGAATGTCCGATAGAGGGTTGTCACCGATGCCGTACATGTGCTTGAGTGGCTCCGTCTGTCCTGAGATCGAGTTGAGGAGCCGTTCTGCGTAGCTGTGGATTTACACGAACAATTGAATAATGAGTAAAAAGCTATAATAACAGCCATTCTCCGAGCGAACTAACTTGTACGTGACTTTGTGAGGCTTGCCATAGTTTGTCACCTCCAATTTGCGCCCCGTGAGGTCTTCGTACAGTAGCTTCAGGCATCTCGTGAAGGCACCTGAGCGAACGTAAATCGACGCTTAGTTCGCGTACGAAGATTGCAACCCACTGTAGAAAGGTAACTGAAGCGGCCCCTACCTTGCGCGAACCGAGGAAACGGGTACGCGCCACTGAAAATGAAGTCGTCGTTGCTCACGAACAGTGGCGTCTGCTTACCCGACGGGCGTCCGCTTCCAGGCGGATCACCTCCAATCAACACATCGCAAGCAACCTGGATCTCCGGTGCCCAGTCAACGGGGTCGTGCATCACAATGATAGCCTCGATGGGCTCTTCGTGGTGCGGCGCAGATCTGGCATCCAAAGCACCAACCCGTCAATCACAAACGAAAAACATATCTACCGTCATTGACGCCCACAAACGTACGTCTGCTCGTAAGGGATGAACGGGTATTGCGTCGGGTGGTGATGCAGCAAGTCCTGCACACTCACAACCTTCTTGAATCCATAGCATCTCGCCTACAATAGCGATGCTGCATTAGCACTCAACTAGTAGCCCCCGGTATCTCGAACCAGTTGCTTACCACATTCCAAACATCATTCGAGCCCATGATCAGCACCCTCTTGTCTAGAACATCAAATACAACATAATTATCTTCCACCCAATACGACCAATGTCTTCACGATCTCTTCCCCACCTCCATAAATCTTGGCGATCTCCCGCATGGGCGTGTGCGAGAGGATCATGTGCTCCGGATTAATGGTCACGTCCAGCACGTCGCTGAGTTTCTTGGCCTTCTCCTTCTCCATGCAACCGCCGCCATTGGTCAGGAAAATGTGGGGCACATTGCTGGCTCTCAGACTCTCGAGCACGCGCTTCGCCTTGGGGAGTTCGTGGCCGCCACTGCGTTAAATACCAAACAATTAGCAACTTCCACCGAGTGTATCACAACTTTGCACTTTAATTTCCACACCGAATCAGCACGCCGTCAATATCAAACGCGATGCCAAACGACGGAGCAGACGTCGACGCATGTAACGCCGATGGAGCGACGGAGAACAAGCGGTTACAGCGCCGCGGAAGCGACCGCAAGAGCGGAGCGCCCCACATCCTCCCAGCAATTTGAAAGTTGAGCGTTCGCATCGTTTAAAACATATTTAATGTTTAAAACAGATAACTATCTCACTAAGTTTCCAATCCCGCTTTAGTGACTTTCGCCTTCAATCCCCGTGTTAGTGACAAGAGCTTCTCGCCCATTCACAGGTTCTCCTCGTCATTGCTGATGGAGCTCATCATCGGGTGCGTGGGGAAGCCCAGCGCAGGCAAGTCGACGTTCTTCAACGCCGTGACGGACGGCAAGGCGAAAGTGGGCAACTTCCCGTTCACGACCATCGAGCCGAATGAGGGAATCACGTACTACATGACGCCGTGTCCGTGTCTGGACAGGAACAAGACGGCGGTGTGCGCCCCTCGCTACGGGAAATGCGAACAGGGCACGCGTTACATCCCCGTGAAGCTGCTGGACGTGGCGGGACTCATCCCCGGCGCGTCGGAAGGCGCGGGACTCGGCAACAAGTTCCTGGACGATCTACGCCACGCCCAAGTGCTCATGCACATCATTGACGTGTCAGGGCACACGAATGAGAAGGGCGAGGAGACGGTGGGGTACGACCCCATTAACGACGCCGACTGGTTGAACACGGAGATCCACCAGTGGGTGTTCAACAACCTGTGGAAGCGCTGGAGCTCCATCGCCAGACGACACAAAGCCACCAAGAGCAGTCTACAGAACACCTTCATTGGCCAGTTGTCAGGCTACGGAGCCACGCCCTCACTTGTGAGCAAAGTGCTGGATAAACTGGCGCTCAAGGAGCCGTTGGACCTCACGGCGTGGGGAGAAGACGAAGTGCACAACCTCGTGAAGACTTTTCTGGACATCCGATTCCCCACGGTGCTGGTGCTGAACAAGGCGGACCAAGGTGACGACACGGACCGCAACATTGAAAAGATCGTGGAGAAGTACGGCAGTGACCGCTGCTTCGTGGCCAGCGCGGCGGCTGAATGCTTCCTTCGAGCGGCGAACAAGCAGCGCTACATTCGCTACGAGCCGGGATCCATGTTCTACTCGACATTGGAGGATGACGATGAAGAGCAGGCGAAGGCTGATGCGGAGAAGGGTCTGGCACCGCTGAAGCCGA
The DNA here is from genome assembly GCA_000468175.2 of Phytophthora cryptogea. Classification (NCBI taxonomy): domain Eukaryota; phylum Oomycota; class Peronosporomycetes; order Peronosporales; family Peronosporaceae; genus Phytophthora; species Phytophthora cryptogea. The sequence goes on from AUWJ02011179.1 coordinate 17,743, forward strand.
TCGAGAAGAAGATCCACAAGCGCCTGGAGCGTATTTCAGACATGGTGCTGTTCCGCTACGGAAGCTCGGGGGTTCGCGCTGCCATCAATGCCGCTGTGGAGCTGGCGGATGTCGTGGTCGTATACCCGGTGAAGTCGTTGAAGAGTTTCGCCACCAACACGACTCCTGGAGCAACAAACAAGGGCGTCTTTTCCGACGCGGTGATTGTAAAGCGTGGCACTACTATCAAGGAGCTTGCCCTCCGCGTCTCGCAGTTCCTGGGATCGAACCTGGCTTATGCAGAAGGCGAAGATGGCCGGAGGCGTGCCGAAGACGAGCCGATCACTAACAACAACCTCATCGTCAAGTTCACGACTACCATCGCGTCCTCGACCTTGGCACCTGTAGACACTTCTGCAGCCGATAAAGATGGCAAGAAGGGGGCCAAGAAAGGAGGTAAGGGAGCTGCCGCCAGTGCAGGCATTGCTAGCGAGGAGAGCTACGAGTAGACGATAGAGAAAACACGTCAAGCAAGATAAAGCAATGAACACGTTTTAGACCTGTCCTATTAGGCGGAAGGTTAATGAAAAAGAACGATGTGAATACTTTCGAGTCTCTTGAAACCAAGAGAGGAGTGCGCACGTGTGCACCTGGAGGGTCCGATCGCTATGGTCGCGTCACGTTACTTTAACGAGCACTGCATGTGGTCTGGGCCTGAGCAAGGTTCTGGTAGGGAACACCACTGGTCTGTGCCACGAGGCCAAAACTGCCAGAGATGAAGAGACGGCCGAGACCCATGGAGACGGAGTCCAGCTCTTCGGAGCTCATGATGGCACCAGCCAACTCACCCTCCTCCGAGAAAATGTACACACCCTTGTAGCAGACAACGTACACGTAGCCGTCGTCATCCACCTTGATACCCTTTGCATAGCCATCGTCCGTCTCAAGCTCCGGGTGAGCCGTGAAGTTGAAGAAGACACTTGAGTTGTTGACCGTACCGTCGTCCGCCATGACGTAGCTCTTGACGTACGAGTTGCCCTTCTGCGAGTTGGTGATGTACATGATGTCCTGGGACGGCGAGAATGCAATCTTGTTGGGACGGGTCATATCACAGTCCACCAGTTCGACCGACTGGCCCGTGCCGTTACGCAGCATGTAGACACCATTGAAGGGGATCTCACGCAGAGGGGAGTTGTCGAGCGTGTCGCCGTCGAAGTCTGCGTCGCTGGTAGCCAGGCCAAAGGGGCTGTCTGTGAAGTAGAGGATGCCGTTGTTAGCATACTCAGCGTACGTTGGGCTATTGAATTTCTTGCCACGGTACGTCGAGATGGCATCCACCACCTGACCCTGGCAAGCACTGTCCACATTCTTGTAGTTCAGCACGCCAAGCGTACGTCCACCGGTACGAGCGATCACGATGCGGTCGCTGTTAGGAGACACGGTAATACCACCGCAGCCCTTGTAGTAAACGTTGTCGCAACCTTCCGGGTGGTTCTGAAGAGAGCAACCCGTCTGATAAGCCGACACGGTAAGCGTCGTCGTAGCAGAGCATACGCCGTCAACATCCACGTCGATCTCCGTCGTGGAACTGGACGAGTTGGTGACGGTAGCATCCGGCACGTCCTCGGCACTCCACTTCCAGATGGCGTTGCCCTCGATATCGCAGAAGAGAACATCGATGTTGGACGTGTCCGAGCTGCCACTGGACAAGTGACGACGGGAAGGGCTCGTGTAGCCGTTAACGACTGTCGGCGACGTGTAAGCGGACGCAGCAGTGGAGGAAGACGAGCTGCTGGCCGATGACGACTCCACGACCGTCTCCAAAGTGTTAGCCTGCGACTTGAGAGAGTTCACGTTCGACGACAACCTGGAATTGTAAGTGGTCGACCAGAACGATGAGCCTGACGCGCTGCTCGTCGTCGAAGACGTCGACGTCGCGGTCAGCGTCCCGCTGCTGGTAGAAGTACCTGACGTGCCACTAGTAGTAGAGGTTCCACTCGAAGTGGACGTGCCGCTGTTCGTAGACGTCCCGCTGTTGGTAGACGTTCCGCTGGTGGTAGACGTCCCACTATTGGTAGAAGTTCCCGACGTGCCGCTCGTAGACGTTCCCGACGTGCCGCCGGTAGTGGTAGTACCGCTAGTAGTAGAGGTTCCACTCGAAGTGGACGTGCCGCTGTTCGTAGACGTCCCGCTGTTGGTAGACGTTCCCGACGTGCCGCTGGTGGTAGACGTTCCCGACGTGCCGCTGGTGGTAGACGTTCCCGACGTGCCGCTGGTGGTAGGCGTTCCCGACGTGCCGCTGGTGGTAGACGTTCCCGACGTGCCGCTAGTTCCCGACGTGCCGCTAGTTCCCGACGTTCCGCTAGTTCCCGACGTTCCGCTAGTTCCCGACGTTCCGCTAGTTCCCGATGTTCCCGACGTGCCGCTAGTTCCCGACGTGCCACCCGTGGACGACCTGCTGCTTCCACTGGTCGTAGACGTACCGCTGCTGGTCTTGGAGCTTCCCGACGTCGTCGAGTCGCTGCTGTCCTTGTTACCAGAAGTGCCGGTCGTCGTGCCGCGTTCCGAGTCATCTCCCACTGTGCCGCTGGTGCCCGATCCAGAAGCCGACGCTTCCTCCGACAGCAGCTTCTTGGCCTTCTCCTGGATGTTCGGGAACACATTCTTCTCAAAGTACGCGAGGCGCTTGGCCTCCGTGGTACCCCACGCCTTGACCGTCTCCGGGTACAGCTTCTCGTACAGCTTGAAGATGGCGGTGGCCTCCTCCGTCGTGTCGGCCGCGGCCATGAGATACCGCGCCGCGTGCTCCTCGAACAGGTCGACGCTCAGCAGGCGGCGGCCGTTCTGCAGCTGCGACGAGGCCAGCAGCGTCTGCTCCAGCTCCAGTAGCGCCGTCGTGGAGGGCTCCGCGGCCTGCGCGGCGGCCAGAGCTACCGCGGCGAGCAGCAGCCAGCGCGTGCACCGCATTCTTTTCGGGTCGGAACGAGGTTAGTAGCGAAAGAAACGGTCCCAAAATAAGTGGGGCGTTCGCTCGATCGAGCCTTTTGCTTTGTGAACCGACGGCGGCGGTGCTTTGCAGGAGCGAGTTTGGCGGGATTCGAACTTAGTGCGGGAACACCCCCACCCCTTGCATCTGCAATACGTATAGACGCGATGGATAAGGATTTTCAGCCAATGGGAAGTGGGGGCAATTTTTGGGAAACCGAGGCTCTGGACATCGCGTTTGGCAGGAGATGCCGACTGGTACGGGCAGACGGCGTGGGGAATAGCTGCGCACGGCGCGCTTCGAAAGGTGTCGTCGTGCAAGACTGAACAGCTCGATGGAAGGTGTTTGCAGGGCGATGGGAGAACGAGGCATGGGTGCGGAATCACGTCAGTGGGTTCAAATTCGATCTCCGTCCGGAATCCGATCGACAGCGGTTCTGACGGGGAAATGCACTCCTGCAGGTTTTCGCCACTTGATTTTCGAGTCAAATTTTTCGATTGGAGGAAATCCTGGCGACCGAATAAGGCCAGATCGCGGCTGGGGCGTTATTGCAGTCCCTGCTAATGGAATGGATCGGCGCCATCGCTCTTACATGCATCTGCAGGGCCTCGGCGAATACTGTGCACCAGCACGGGAAGAGATCTTATATCTCACACCTCCGTCTCAGGTCTCACGTGCATGACCGTCGAATCGGCGGCGCCGATCCGAATTATGTAGGCTACTGTCACACAACGCGGAGCTGTCTGTCGTGCCGCTCGTTGTGTCGGATAGGCGAGCGTCGGTCGCAGCACGAGTCACACGGAAGGAAGGCGAGCGGCTTCGAGATCAGCGACGGCCGCGACCAGGCCGCATGTAGCCACGCCGATGGGTGCATGCTTCATCGACCAGACGCTGATCCCGGCGATGGGATGACTGGACGAGGTTCGCTCAAGACCGGATCCCACTCGAAGCCCGCCACAAGGACAACTTCTGCTTGGACCCAGTCGATGCGGCAACATCGTTCCGACGCGAGACACACTGCGCTAAGCACACACTCGGCTGAACGATCGACGGCCGAATGCCATGAGCTTCGGCACCGAATGTCGCGCAGTTCTTGCATAATCTCGCCTTCCGCGAATGCATTCAGTGTTTGCAGCTGTAGTATGCAGCTATCCAGTACTTGTAGTGACTTGACGTCCTGAGCGGTCCTCAAGCGTCCACATCGTAGACGAATGTCTCGCGAAGATCCACGTTGAAGTTGCCGTCAGAGTGATGGTAGCATATCTTCATCCTGATTGGCTGAAAAGAAATGACATCCATATCATGAGCTCATTCCGCAATCTGCCGCGTTGAGAGCAAATCAAGTGGATCCGAAACGATGGACGTCAAGAAGCGCGGACTGCTGAGCGGTGTGTACGCCGGCCTGGGGCTCCTCTTCGCCGCGTCGGCCAAGTTCGACTGGCTGTCCAAGGGCGCGGCCGCCGCCTTCCTCTCCCTCGTCTGGCTGGGCTTCGTGCTCGCCATCTCGTGCACCGAGTCGTGGATCAAGTTCCGGGCGCCCTTCCTCCCGCGCCACCTTGCGCTGGACCTGGGGCGCACGATGTTCGCTGCGCTCAACTCCGTGGAGACTGGCCTGGCCATTGGCCTCTGGGCGCTGCACTACCTCGTGTCCTCCGCCGAGAGCGACGCCTTCTGGCGCCTCATCATCGCCACGCTCCTTCTGGTGGTGCAGGCCGTGTGGCTCTTCCCCAAGCTCGAGCTTACGGCCGAGTTCGCGCTGTACGAGGAGCTCAAGGAGCTGGACGACGAGAAAATGTCCTTCAATCAGAAGATGCAGTTCGGGGAGATTAGACACAACGTGCAGATCCAAGACCGGCCCCACCGCATCTACCACGTCCTGTACGTGGCGTGCGAGTTCGTCAAGATCCTCACGCTTGCCAGCTTCGCGCTGCACTTCCTCAAGGGCATCCCGGCGTGAGGGAGCGGCTGATTAGGTGTCTGTCTTCGTAGGTGCAGCTGAAATCAGGCATACTGTGTTCAAGATACCATGTGATCGTTTCGTGATTGGCTGGAATTTTGCTTGGTCTCTGTTGCTTTTTGCGTGTCAAAACTGTAGACGGGCGCATGCTGCGTCAGGCCACTCGGTCGGTGTTTGCTCAGCTGGAAGCTCGTTGTAGGTGGCAGCACTCTCGTCCTCGTACGTTTAGCAGTATGTGCAATGGCAGCCCAGCGTCGGAGGCGCCCGATGGCGCTGCAGCTCCGTCTAAGCAGCCCTTGATCATGCAGTATTACCTGGTAAGAACCTTTTTCCTTGGCTTGCGATCGCTACCGACAGTATTCCCCCTTACCAGCCTTCTTAACTACTGACAGCATCAAGGCATTATCCGTCCCGATGAAGCTGAGCATGTTCGAGCGACTCTTGAAGCCCCGCTTCCTGCCTGCTTTCGAGTCAATCCCACGACCTCGGTGGTAACTCGCATCATTGACCGCTTGACGAACGAGTTTCCTGAAGCCTTCGCCGGTGTTACCGATTTTGACGACCAAGCGCTGGCGCCTCCTAGGTGCGTTGGCAAGATGTCATGGTTAAGTGTGAGTGTGCTGACGTTGCTGTTGGATGTAGGGAGCTGTCGTGGTATTCTGCCAAGCATGGTCGTGCATGGCAACTGGACTGTGGAAAAGCGGCGCTAACGAAAGGTGCTCGTGAGAACGATACAATACAGGACTTTCGGTCCTTCCTCCTGCATCACACAGCAGAGGGAAACCTCAGCCGCCAAGAAGCTGTGAGCATGATTCCGGCGCTTTTACTGGATGTCCACCCTCATCACCGGGTGTTGGACATGTGTGCTGCTCCAGGATCCAAGACGGCGCAGATCATGGAGGCATTGCTATCAGAAAGGTCTCCAAAGGATGCCAATGGTTTTGTGGTGGCGAATGACGCGAACGAGAAGCGCGGTTATCTGCTTGTTCACCAACTGCAGCGTCTGGGTCTCGATAACTTCGTTGTTACCTGCCACGAAGGTCAAGATTTTCCAGGGCTCTATGATTCAGATCACAACTTTGAGTTACAGCGCACGAACGTTTTTGACCGCGTCCTATGCGATGTTCCGTGCAGCGGGGATGGAACCATCCGCAAGAATCGCAACTTATGGGGCCGCTGGGCACCCGGGAGTGCTTTAACGCTGCACCCGACACAGATTGATCTTGGTCTGCGAGCTGCTGCTCTACTTCGCGACAATGGAGACACACTCATGACGTACTCCACATGTTCCTTGAACCCAGTGGAGAACGAGGCTGTGGTAGCTGAATTGCTGCGTCGAGCTGGAGGCGCGCTAGAGCTCGTGGATTGCTCCGATATGCTGCCTGGTCTTATCGTACGTCCCGGAGTAACTACGTGGAACGTTGCTTGGCAAGCTCGTACTAATAAGGGCGAAGCTCGAGCCCCGTTGCAATGGTTTGATCGATATGAATGCGTTCCGGACTTCCTGCAGGGGTCTCGCATTTTGCGCTCCATGTTCCCACCCGCCTGTGAAGAGGATCGTCAGCTCCTTCAGCGTTGCTTGCGGCTCTTTCCGACGGACCAGAACACGGGTGGCTTCTTCGTGGCGGTCCTTCGTAAGGTGCGCGGTGCACATTTGCCTGGGAAAGCTCAGCATGGCCTTGACAGCTATGAGGTCGCTGCTACTACTTCTGGAGAACGCAAGCCATCGCGCCGAGTTCAAAAGCTTGCTGAGCAAGGTCAACAAGTAGATAAAGATATTGGCAGCAAGCCGGCAAAGGTGGTCAAGCAGACTTTCACGAAACTACGGGCTGACCACTGGACGCAGATCAAAGAGTTCTACGGCATCCCAGAAAACTTCCCACATGTAAGTGCCTTGAGGGTCTTTTGTTGCAGACTCAAGAAAATCACACTTGTTTGTTTGGCAGGAGAACTTATATTCACGCTCCGAAGGAACAGCATCCGTTTGTCTCGTGAATCCTCATATTTGTGCAGCGATTCTTGCGGGTGAGCACGTCAATGTAAGTAGTATTCTTGCTGACTACTGCTCGGTTAGAGATCTTCATTTGCTAATTGCAAGTTATATGCGTAGATTCTGGATACGGGTTTGCGAGTTTTCGCTCGAGTCCAAGCTGCAGGCAAGCTCGTGTTTCGTCCCACAGAAGAAGGGCTTGATCACCTACTACCTTTCATCACCAAGCGAAAGGCATCAGCCACGAGGGGGGACATCCTTGCAATCGTGACCGCACCTGGGAATGACACCAAACAAGTTGCTATAGGTCTTGAGCACTTCAGTGAGCTGCTCCAAGACGCTGCAACAGCAGTACGGGAACACTCAGGAGTCGGACCTATGCTTATGGTTCTACCTGAGGCTGAGCGAACGGAAGCAAACTCTGAAGCACGACAGCTACCGTCAGCTCTTCCTGTTTGGCTTGGCGATAAGACACTCACGCTGCTTGTAGACAAGCACACACGAGACCGCCTGGCGCATACGTCTCGTGAATAAAGTCTCAGATAATTGTGTTTAGATCACTTCTCTGGTTTGTTTTCATCTGCACTGCTGGAGATCTCGCGATTGAGAGGAGCATCCCTGGCCACTGGCGCAGTCAAAACGCCCTTGCGCTGGTACTGTTCAACGAAGCTAATGAGATCAGGATACAATACGGTCTTTTCAGTCACTTCCGCTGGTGGCACTGTCGAATATGAGCCATTTTCCAGGTGATGAATGAGATTGTGGCGAAACTTTGGCGTGCGAGTTCCGTCGTCTATTGCCACCACGAAGGACGCGCAATAAGTCCTCTGTCGAGAAGTGTAGCGGATGAGAAAGCTGCCGACGCGATGCGGTTGACGCCGCGACAAAAGCTCCTGAGCTTTTTCACGAGAAATGTCGCCGTGGAAGAAGCTCTGCAGACCTTCAGCTCGGACGTGCAGAAGCCTTCGTGCTAACTGGAACTTTTCATCTGCTGCGAACGCTGCAACGAGCTGCATGCACTCTTCTCCGGGCGCTTGCTGCGAATGGAAAGCGTGAACATTATGAGAACAACTGAGCAGTAAACAGAAAAATGCTCAATAATGTTTCGTTCGTACCATCAAATGGTTGCAAGCATTGCGGACGATGTAAATCTTTGCCTTGAGTTTCTCGTCTCCAGTGGATTCCAGCTCATAGCTGCGAATAAAATGACATGGGATAAGTTAGTGAACGGCACAGCACTTCACCTATGAAGCTTTACCGTACTTTAAATTGACAAACTCGGACGCGTTGCTCCGCGACAGTGCCTGATACTCTCGCGCTGCCCAGCGACCTAATCGCTCGTGCCCCGATGCCACATCAACAAAGAAGACCCCAGAGCTGCTGCTATCCTGAACCCAATCAAGCACAGACGAGTGAAAAGGCCGCAGTACCTGCGATTCCGCGTCGTTCCCGGCTTCGATGCAAAATAGAGAGCCGAGCACGCTGTTTGCATCTCGTTGTTCATAAACATCCCATTCCAGAACCCGAGCGAGTGTTGCCAGTAGGAGCGGTTCATATGCAGCACACAAAACTTCTAACACGGGGCGCACTTGAGTTTTGTACGTTTCGTGGTCAGCGAAATGGCTTCCGAAAAACTGTTGTAAATAGGCGCCCATGCCCACAGGTAATTCTGCTAGCTCGTTCAAACGGAGTCGCCCCTCGGTGATCGCTTGAACAACATTGACAGCATAGAGGAAGAGCCCCTCCGAGCGACGTGCGATCAACTCGACCACTTGATCCATCCCAAACTCATGGTTGTTGTCCGGATGGATAGCATTTTGAATTGAAGCGTTCCCGAAATCCACATCACTGAGAGGCAGCTTAGCGAGGGAATGCCGGATGTACCGGCGGATATCTTGATCATTCTCCAGCTGGAAGTGATCAATTATCACATCGGGCGGCTCGAATGCGTGCAGCTTGGAGAGAACGGGCGGGTCCTCACGGCTTAACAGCACTATTCGTACCCACTCTGGCAAGCGTGAAACGAGCGTTGGTAGCATTGACACCAGACACTCTTCATCCTTCGTCTCTTTCCACATGTTTCTACTTAAGGGTGGCATTGATAGTGATGAAGACGATGCCGAGATCAACCATTCCACCCCATCAATCAGCAGAACCACGGATTTGTACGTCGCTGGCCTTGCAATTGCACTAAGTGGTCCAATGAGTAAGTGTGCAACCAATTCAGTGAATGAAGCAACCGGAACCATCTCTTCCAGCGGTTCATGCGACTGCAAATAATAGGCGTACTCCGGTAGCTGCGTCGTAAGCTGGTAAGCGAGGGACAGAACACACCGGCGGGCACTGTGCGTTTGTTCGTCTTCTTGTCGAGCAAAGTGGAATGCAGCGATCTCGGGAGATGACTGGACCATGCGTGCCGCAACGGAAGTCTTACCAGACCCGATTTGTCCAACAACCCAGAACACACGTTGGTTACTGAGCTCTCGCGTTGCTGTCGGTGAAGCGGAACATGCAGTGCCGTGAACCCAGCGCTGGAATCGCTCAAAAAGCCACTCACGCCCGACAAATCGTTCTGTAAGCTGGCTAATTTGTCGCTGAAAGTTGATTGGGGCCAACAATGAGAAAAGTCGAGCCTGCTGACCCTCATGATCCAAAGTGCCCTCTAAAGCAGATATGAGTTGGTCTTTGCGATTTTCGTAGCGAACGCTATTGAGCCTTGCCGCGGTGCCACTCGAATTGCTGCTATAATAGATAAGACAGTCCGTCATGTCGAGCCACTGGATACGACAAATAGACAGCGGTATTTCACATGTACGGACGAGTAGCGGCACGAAACCTAGGCCCGCGCTCATTGCTGCTGAGACGTCGTTCAAGCTTACACCATGGGGACGTCCCACGCTCTCTGCAGTCAGCAAAAGTATCAACTTGCCATCTTTTCCGGCTGATGCCCACTGAAGTGCATCTTCACGTGAGTTGGGGGGCCCATTTTCCACTCCTTCAAAATTCTGACAGGAAAATTCACTTTGACCGGTGGCTCCGATGCTGCCCGGAGGCGATACAGGGTAAACAGAGAACCCCGAGTCTGTAAGATCGTTGCAAATTTGCTGAGCGAGCACGTAGCAGCTACTGTCGTAGCTGAGCACATAACGTGTTGTGTGAGAAGAAACAGCGCTGCCGATATCACGAGCTGCATCTCCAATGGCGTTAACTGAAGCAGCTCCAGCACCTTGATTAATAAGCGGTGGGACTGGAGTTGAATTCATACCTGTGCTTTTTGCACCATCAGCCACGTTTTTCTTGCCAAGGCGTGTTGGAGATGGTGGGACCGTCAGCGTAGCATTAGTCGAATCTGCGTCCTCGCTCAACTCTTCAGGCGGTACTTCAAGAAATAGGGACCGGCCGCGTGAAGGTGAGGACGATAACAGGCGCCGCACGCTGCTACTTCGAGGTGTATCCAAGTGAGTCCCCTCGAAACCAGGGAAGAGGCCCAAGTTGGCCAGCCCGGCAATAGCAGGAACGCCATAACTCGTCATCGAGTCGAACTACAGCACGCACACACAGACAGACAAAGTCAGTTCTGTAGCCTTCAACTTCAACTCGGCACAACCCACAGCGGGATGCTGCATCAAGTCAGTCCACTGCAGCACCGCACCAATTCCAGGATGGTGTACAATCGCTCGGCCTTGTCCAAAAAGGTAGACGTCTCCAAGCGCTTTTTCATGAGATCCAGCCACTCTGAACTGTCCTTCGCGTGAATCCGCTGCTCCTTATCTTCCGGAACGCAGTCCTGCATATTAAAGAACGGGAGCATGGCAATACTGGGCGGCGGAGCGCTCTCCGCCACCATAACAGGGAAAATATTCAACCTTAGTGATGCCGCGCGCGCCACTTCATTGAGACAGTATCCGTCGGGGCGTCGTAGAGCATGAGGTGTCATGACCAGCAGCACTCGGCCGTCTTGTCCAGCATCTCGGACCCACGATAAACCTCCAGCAATGCCTTCCTCCCAGTCAATCCCCGCCGCCAACTTTTCAATATCGAGCCACACAACGTGGCCGCGTCGCTGCACTGCAGCGCACGACGCAAGAGATCCTTAGCCCAAGTTATTGTTCCTAAATGATAGTAGCATTTCCTACATGCTGCTTTCAAATGGAACGCCAGCGCTTGGAACCTGTCATGGCCATCTACACACAACAACAAAGATGTCATCATATAGTACAGTTAGTATCAGCTTGTACTTCCGTCTGCAGCTCGCTGTAAACTATAAAATCTGATAATTTTAAAGATTTTTAGCGATCTTGTGCGTTTAAAGTGGCATTTCCACGCGAATGACGCGCTTACACGAGAGGAAAATCTTCAGCCGCGAGCTGGGCGTGTACTGCAGCGTGTGCACGAACGAAGTCGCGGCGGCGGGCGCCGCTTGGGCCGTTGCGTCGCCCTCAAGACGCGTCCCCGTGCTGCCGCCGTGCATTCGTAGTCTCGAATAATACCGCTCTGTGATTGGTGGGAAATGGAACATGGCTACATTTTAGGGTACATGTTCACGTTGTCGTTTACTTCCGCGACCAGACCATCAACTTGATGGCCAAGTGTGGGCACATCCTGTTGGAATGGAGCACTTGGGCGTGTCCCAATTGCTCATTCCGTGTTGTTCTCTGCGTGGCAACCACACAAAACGTCGGTCACTTTTGGTCCGACTTGAGTCATGTCCTGCGCGACGGCCCCAATCGCTTTGCTGCTGCTGACGGCGACGTCGGTGCTCGGAGCTCGCTCCGTTTGGGTCGCGCAGGAGCTTTATAGCGCCGACAATTGCTCCGGAGAACCTATCGCCGTGAGTCTTGCGACGGTGTCCAGTTGCTCGCCTTTGGGGTGCTCCACCGTGGAAGTGGCCAACGTCTCGCAGTTCACGACGGTCGAATGCAACGTCATCGACAGGTTCGCGTACGCGGAAGAGGTCTTCGGGGAGTTCAACTACATTGCAGTGGAGGACTACGCGGGTGTCGGGTGCGAGAATTTGAGGTTGACGACGGTGCTGCCAGCCACGGGGAGCTGCGCCACTTCGACGTTGTACGGGAGCTACTCCATCATCGCGGTGCTTTTCGCGAACGGGTCGGCGGTGATTGCGTTGTTCGATAATGGAGGCTGCGATGGAGACCCGTACTTGCAGATGACTTTGGATAGCAGCAACATCTCGACGGGTGACTGCCTTGAAGACTACTACAAAGTGTACACGAGCGCGAGCGAAAACTCGAGATCCGCCGGCAGCGCGGCAGCGGTTGCAGGGACCGTCTCGGGGAGCAGCTCGGGGGATGAGGGGTCGAGCTCCAGCTTAAGTGGACTGGAGATTGTCTGTATCGTGCTAGCTGCGGGCGTGGTGGGGTTCATGACTGCGGTTTTCGTTTGGAAGCGACGCTCACCGAGCGAGGAGCACAGAACCGATGACTCGGAGTGTGTCGTGGGCTACGATAGCTACATGGCGCTACGAAACGTGCCGAAGAGCGCTGCTTTCAGTACTGGCACTGATAGTTCGTACTCCCGAGATGTGAGAGAGCAGCGGAGCATCAGCTACTTCTGGGACGACGACGAAATCGCTGCTGCTCGCATCGACCGCGATAAGGTCGACCTCGAAGGAGTGATCAGCCACGGTGGGTATGGACAAGTTTTCTCGGGGTGGCTCAACGGACAGCACGTTGCGGTGAAGATGCTGCTGCCAGAGAATCGCAAAAGTACCAAGCACTTGGGGTCGTTTTTGGAGGAGGTGAAGCTCATTGCCGCCCTGGAACACGATCGGATTGTGAAGTTCATCGGAGTGGCTTGGGACTCGCTCTCCGATCTGTGCGTGCTGACCGAGTTCATGGAAGGTGGCGACCTACGAAACTTGCTGTCTTCCTACGAGGCTCAGAACTTCCCTGTCGGCTTCAACGAGACCAAGGTGAAGATTGCTCTCCACATTGCCCACGCACTCACGTATCTGCATTCGTTGGGCCCACCAGTGCTGCACCGCGACCTCAAGTCCAAGAACATTCTTCTAGACGCGAAGCTAAACGCTAAGCTCACGGACTTTGGCGTATCACGGGAGCACGTAGACTACACCATGACGGCAGGAGTTGGCACGTCTCGCTGGATGGCACCCGAAGTCATGATGGGGGAGCAGTACGACGACAAGGCAGACGTGTTTTCCATGGGCGTCGTCATGTCCGAGCTGGACCTCCACGCTTTGCCGTACGCCGATGTCGCGGAGGACGGCAACCCAAGTCGCAAGATGCCAAGTACTGCGATTGTGCATTTGGTGGCGATGGGAAAGTTACGGGTGCAGTTTTCTCCTGCCGGACCGAAGTCCATTGCAGAGTTGGGGTTGTCCTGTGTCGCCGTGAACCCCAAGGACCGACCCACTGCAGCTGAAGCACTTTACAAGCTTCATACGATTTTGACCACCGAGTTTGATAGAGGTAGTTCGACGGAATAGGAAGGATAAACTGTTGTCAGTAGTCTGTGGATAACATTAACGTGTGCGTTGCGGATGTCATGATGCAAATTCGGTCTCCACGCTCAAGGAGGGACTGACACGTTTGAATTTTGTGTAGCCGTGGTTGAAAGGCAAACTCGTTGAACAGGAGACAGACCTCGCAGTTCTAGCTCGAGGGCCCCGGTTCAACATTGAGAGCCCGAGCATTCTCGCTCTTTTCAAGCGCAGGCATTTGCTTCACCGAGATCGGTAGCCATGAGCTCGCTGTCTGCAGTTCCAGCGCCGGTGGCGATGTTTTCGCTCAGGAAGAGTCGATTTCGCGCACAGGTTAAAAGCCCGACAACAATGAGGACCGCTCCGTACAGCTTCCCGTTGTGAGTGCTTTGGTGACCGGTTGATACGGCGCTCGTGCCAATTCGCCTGCCTCCAACCCACCGAGATTTTGTCCAAGATGGGGAGGCATCTGTCTCCCAATCGCCGGGAGCACTGGAAGGGGGATACCGGTCGCCCGACGCTCATTTCCACGTTAACCGTCTTTCAGACACGCGGTTGCCAGTCCCATTCGCGATGTCGCTCCGGTGGGCATTGGCGATGGGCCCCTTGCTCTCGACGCCGTCGTTCGCGACCAATTGGTCGGCTCGGGAGCTTTTCTCAGGTAGTCATTGCGCCGGCACGCCAAATGTCCTCAAGATGGTCGAGACGGACACTTGTGACCCGGACACCTGTACGGCTCACGACCTCGGCGGATACACTCTTTTCGTGTCTGCGGCTTGCAACGTCACCGATCGGTTCGAGTACACTGAAGAGGCTTTCAATGGCTTCGACTACGTGATGATGGAAGAGTACGAAGGCACCGGATGCCAACATTTAGTGCAGACGTCCGTTTACCCTGCGTCAAGCACATGCGAGAAATCGTCGGTACTCGCCAACTCGTCCGACGTTGTCAGTCTCTTCAGCAACGGGACGGCGGTTGTCCTTCTTTTCGACGATGGTGAATGCGGGAACAAACCTACGCATGAATTCAAGCTGGACAGGGAGGCCATTTCGAACGGCGACTGCATTCAAAATTACTACAGATTTTACACAGGCACAGCTTCGGGGAGCTCTGACAGCAGCAGTTCCTCTTTTTCTTATGAAAACAGCCAGCTAGACGGCCTGAGGATTTCCAACGACAGCGGGCTTGGGACTGAGGGGATTGCTGCAATTGTGGCGGGGTCGGTGGCTTGCGTGGCCTTCCTAGCCTTTGCCACATTCAAGTATATTCGACGGCGTTACGATAACCTCAACAAGGACACAGGGATCGCAGCTCTGGCTGCCAGCTACGCCGGGTATCCGACGCCTGAAAGCGCACTCAATGCTATCACGCTTGGATCCGAGGCCTCGTACTCGCAGGAAAGTACCGAAGGAGATAAACCACGGAGTCGGAGAAACCTTAGCGGGTTAAGTGGTCTTTGGGACGACGAGGTCATCATCACGGCTCGTGTGCCACGCGAGAAGGTGGTTCTCAAGCAGCTCATTAGCCGAGGTGGTTACGGTGAGGTCTACGCAGGTATGTTTAACGACGAGCCTGTGGCGGTGAAGATGCTGCTTCCGGAAATGCGCAAGAGCATCAGCCATTTGAACGCTTTCTTGGCGGAAGTGAAGCTCATGGCTACGTTGGATCACGAGCGCATTGTCCGCTTTGTGGGAGTCGCATGGGACTCGCTCCATGATCTCTGTGTGTTGTCCGAGTACATGGAAGGTGGCGACCTGCGGACGCTGCTCAGAAACTGTGAAGAGCATCATACCCCCGTGGGCTACGACCGAAGCAAGACCACGATCGCGCTCCACGTCGCCCACGCTCTCACATACCTCCACTCCTTGTCGCCACCCGTTCTGCACCGCGACCTCAAGTCCAAGAACATTCTCCTAACAGCAGAACTGGATGCCAAGATCACGGACTTTGGCGTCTCTCGAGAACGGTCCGACCACACCATGACGGGTGGCGTTGGGTCTTCTCGGTGGATGGCACCGGAGGTGATGATGGGAGAACGGTACGACGACAAGGCCGACATGTTCTCGTTCGGAGTCGTGCTGGCAGAGTTAGACCAGCACACCATTCCGTACGCCAACACGAAGGAGAGTAGCGACTCTGGCCGTGCCATGCCTGACTTGGCCATTCTGCAGATGGTGGCAACGGGCAAACTCCGCATCGAGTTCTCTTCCGCCGCCCCGAAGGCCATCAAGGAGCTCGGCATGGCCTGCGTGTCCATCGACCCCAAGGACCGCCCCACAGCATCCGATGCGCTGTACCAACTTCACACAATCTTATCACGCGGACCGTAGGCGCCGGCCGGTACTATAAGCTCAGCCAATTTAGACGCATTTGAACACTATATCGTCGATCGATACATGCACGTACGTAGTTATCCAACCCAGAAACGGCAGCTTCACCAACCCGTAATTCTGGCGACCGCAATGGATAGTCCACTGACGATGGCGTCGAGGCATCGTCACGACCAACAAGACCAAGTGATGGGAAATCCCACTCGAAAGACGAAGCACATCGCCACCACTCGACACTACAAACCTTCTCTACCGATACACATGCTCCTCGACATCCCAAAATAACCATCAGTAGACTTTTCGTATTTTATTTCGTGTAAGTTACTCCAATTTCGGTCATTTATTTTATCAGTCGAGCAGTATCAGAGACCATCATGTCGAGTTCCCCGTCCAGTGAGGCGTCCTCCTCCTCCTCAGCGTCCGTAGCAGTGCAAGTTGGCGACCCCCTCGAGCGTCCTCCGAGTCGTCCACCTACCTTCACTTCCTCCGATGCCCCCAACGTTTCAGCTGCCAGTTCGTGGACCAGCAATTGGTCGCCCTCTGCAGCTCTGGACCAAGCCAAATCGGCCATGCAACAGTCAGGAGCAACCAAAAACGCACTTAACGTCAAGTACCGACCGCTACAACTCCTGGATGAAGAGGAAGAGAGCGACGACGAGTGGCAGGGAGAAGCTCGTGGAGTCCCCACGTGTGGCAGTGGAGCTTCGGGTAATTCGGCAGCGATGGACGCGGCGTCCGTGCCGCTAACTCGCTCGCTGCTGGAAAGGGAGCAGATGTCGTCGTTTCTGCAGAGTTCCTGGGTTTTTCTACTGCTGCTGGGCTCTTTGGCGTCCATGACGGCGTGGAGTGTGGACGCGGGGGTGCTCATTGTTACGAAGCTGCATACGAGCTTCACGTCGCTCGGAGGCGACTGGATGATGGGATATCTCTTCTACATATTGTTCCGAGTGTTTATTTTGCTTCTCGGTGTGGCTTGTACGGTGGTGATTTGTCCTGAAGCTGCTGGGTCGGGTATCCCAGAAATGCGCAGCATTCTGGGAGGGTTTCCGTTCCCCAACTACCTCACGGGGAGAGCGCTGGTTGCTAAGTCGTTCGGATTGATTTTCGCCCTGGGAAGCGGATTGACGATTGGCAAGGAGGGCCCGTTCGTGCACTTGAGCTCCATTATTGCGCGCCAACTGCTGCGTCTGCCGATGTTTCAACAGATTCGAAACTCGAAGGACTTAACGCACCACATGCTGGCTGCGGCCTGCGCGGTGGGTGTGACGGCTACTTTTGGGGCTCCTGTTGGCGGTGTGCTGTTCAGTATTGAAGTCACGACATCGTACTACGTGACGTCCAACTACTGGCGCGCTTTCTTCTCGTCTGTCGTGGGTGTTGTGGTCTTCCGTGGCCTCAACAGTGTTCTCGCTGGCTCATACGGCTCGTTATTCACGACCGAATTTGATACGCTGCCGTATGAGACGTTCGAGATTGCTTTCTTCCTATTGCTTGCGGTGATTTGTGGCCTGCTTGCTGCACTCTTGGTTCGATCGTACCGCATGATTCTCAATTTGAAGAAAAAGTTTGAGGATGAATACCTGCTATCCTGGTGCGGCAGGTTCCCGGGTATGGGCCCTTTCGCGTACGCTGCGCTCGTGGCATTTCTGTTTTCTCTGGTGGAGTATCCGGTGGGTAGTTTCATGCAGCTAACACAACGTCAAACCATCGACGACATGTTTTCAACGAAGACGCTGTCTTCAAATGCGGTGTCAACTGCAACTCACTTGTCGATTGAATTCGGAAGCTCGTGGACGTCTCCGTCATTGACGTTGAACTTATTCGCGTATGTCCTCGTACGCTTTTGGTCTTTAGCTATCAGCGCCACGGTGTTCGTTCCTAGTGGCATTGTTACACCTGTGTTTGCGATTGGCGCTGCGTTGGGACGACTGTTTGGTGAGGTGGTAGTCACTCTCAGCGAAGGAGAGCTATCCATTGGAGGCTACGCCGTAGTAGGTGCTGCGAGTTTCACGGCAGGTGTGACGGGAACTATCAGCATTGCTGTGATTGTGTTCGAGCTCACAGGCCAGTTGAGCTACATGGTCCCTGTTCTTCTTTGCGTAATTGTTGGTCGCGCTGTGACTCGAATATTCTCACTCGACATGTACGAAATAATGGCACGCCAGAAAAACTTGCCGCAATGGCCAGACCTCACGAAGCAGAAGTCGTACTCTCTCACTGCCGGTGATCTCATGCGTGACATGCCGAGTCATTACCTCGTGCGACGTCAAACTTTGGCTTCCATCAAGCACTTGCTGCAGGTGACTGGTAAGGGCAAGAAGGCCAGGACTGTTCATGTGTTCCCCGTCGTTGACGATGCAAAGTCAATGGTCTTGATGGGCGTTGCCACTCGCGAAGAACTAGAGTCTCTTGTTGTGCTGTGGGAGCTCAGTCTTCAATGCGGCAAGTCAGACTCTGCAGACCGACGCGTCTCTGTGGCTGGCCTTATGCCTGACCAAGCTGCTGCGCTTTCTAACCCAGCCTCTGAAACCTCGGAAGTGGTGGATTTGATTCAACTCGAACTTCTGGCTTTGGAAGATGATCACTTTCACGTGCCTCGCGACACTTACGCCAGCCATGTGATCCTCCTCATCTCGGTGCACAAGTGTCCACAACTTTTTGTTACGCAGCGTGGCAAGCTTCACGGTGTCATCCACGCAGCCGATTTATTGGCACGGTCGCGCCGATACATGCTATAGTTCTGTAGATATTGCACGCAGGATTCCCTTGCGCTTGCATATTGAGCTGCCCGTAGCCTCTAAATGACAACCGTGAGGATTGACGCAAAACTATTATCTCTTATCGTATGGTACTCGTCGATAGTCTAGTGGTTCTCCGCAGGGGCTTTGATCCGGCTCGGTACGCATCCAGACTAGTCCGCCGTTGTGTGTGCTGGGTTTTCATGGTGTGACGCTCGCGCGCTTTCATCGCAGCGGTGTAAAACGCATCTGTCCTCTTTACTGAGATTTCGTCGGTCTTTTCAAGAAGCTGCGTCATTTGAGAGGCATGGCGGAATCTTCGTGTCTCCTCCAAATGCTGCTTCTCTTGCAGAAGAGCAGCAAGTTGGTTCTCGCGCTCGTGACGCAGTTCACGTATCATTTTTTCGGACGCGGAGCGCTGAGCCTTTTCAACAAGTTCACGCTCCTTGGTTTCGTGGCGAGTCTGCTCCTTCACGAGCTGCATCTGGTTGGCGTAGAAGTTCTCCATTGCTTTCTCTCGCTCAGTATGCTCCTTCTGAATTTGCTTGAGTACTGAAGTTGTGAGGCGGTGTTCTTCACGCAGTTTCTCCTTCTCCAAATCCAAAAGATGGTTCATGGCTTGGCGTAGCTGCTTCTCTTCTTCGTTCTTCGCCTCCAGTCCGACAGCGATGCGGTGCAAACGAACGTCCTGCTCGAATCGGCGAGATCGGATCTTGTCAACATTTGCCATGTGCTCGCCGGACTTGAAAGCTCGCTCCAAATTCTGACGTTGGGAAGCCTCCCGCTGACGCAGTTCCTGCAGGTGATTTTTCAGCGATAACTTGTACCGCAAGTACTGTGCCTGGGCTTTGGATGCCGACGCATGGCGCTTAGTCCCAGGAAGAAGAGGGTATAAAGACTTGGCGGGGTCGCGTTTACTCACGCGCGATGGTGATCGGCGCTCTGGGGCATGGGGTTCAGCGCGTGCAACCTTCTTTTTGACGGGGCTGGAAGTAGACTTGTCTTCTTTCTCGGCCTCCTGCTGATTAGAGCTTTTCTTGCGCTGCGGAGCACTAGTGTTTTCGTTTGGCTGAACATTTTCACGATCTTCGTGATCTTCGCCATCTTCAACAACTGGTTCAGCTCTGGTCTCGTTTTCATTCTGCTCGGTTGCTGTGTCCTCAATGCTAATGGATGAAAAGTTGTGCGCAAAGGCACTTTCTTCCTCAATGAAATGCATACTTTCGTCACTATTGTGTTGGACAGATGACACGCCTTCAAAGAATTCACCCTGCTTTCTGCGAGCTCCTTGCTGATTAGCTCGATCCTTTTCCACGTTCTCGTTGGGCATGTCATCGTCCGAGCTCACGCTTCCTGCTGCGGCCACAAAGCGTCCATATGGCTTCGTTTTAAGCAGCTCCTTCTCGGTTTCGCTTAGTTTTCTTTGTTCACTCGTTGTTGACAGCACGGCAGTTCGAGAAGCGACTTTTGTTGCTCTCATCCTCGCATCTTTTGCAGCCCGTTCAGCTCTGCTGCTACTCGCCTTGAAGGACTGATCCAGAAATCGAGATCGCTTCTTGTTGTTCTCAGCGATCGCATCTGCTCTCGAAAGTGATGCACCAACTCGCGACCTGTCCGTCCCACTCATTGACGACGTCCTCCTTTGCCGCAGTTCATCCCTCGCCGCGACAGCACGTCCCGTCCGCACTTCCTCCTGCTTCTGACTGGTCCTCGACACCGACGTACTTCTCCTCGTTGCTCTCACCGGTTCTTTCATCCGTTTCTCACGCAAACTCGTCCTCTCCGGGTCGTCACTCTTCGGCGCGTCTCTCCTCCCTCGACTCTCCTTCCTCTGCTTCTTGGCAAATTTAGGTGGCACCCTCCTCTTCACGGTCGCCTTTACCTCCGCAGCCACTCCCAAACTAGCAAAACTGACGTCTCGCAGTCGGTCGCCCACCTCCTGACTCTCCTCGAAAAGCAGCGCGTACACCTGCTCCAGCATCCTCAATAGACGTCGGATGCTACCCAAATCTCCAGCACAGAGTCTCTCCCCTGTAAGTTCTTCCAGTGCATCTCCACCCACACTATGCTCCAATAGGGCGCTGCTTAGCGCGTCTGCAACCAGCTGTGCGTTGTGTTCGTAGTCCTGTCGAGTGCGCGGCACTCGCTCCACGTCTCGGAGTCGGAATTGGAAGAGCTTCTCGTACAGAGCCACGCTCATAGACGAGACGCTGGCCACTAAGTCTGCTCCATTGGCGAAGGCGCGGTCTCCGAAGCCCATTTTCGACAATAGCGCGTTCGTGTCGACCAGGAGCTGCTCCGAAGCGTCATTGTCGATTTTCTCGGGTTGTACGGGGTCGTTGGACGCCGTGATTGGTGCGTTCGGAGCGCCAGACACGTGCAATTGTGGTGGAGCTGCTGCCATGGCGCCGATCGAGCTGTACGCGGAGTCTGCACGCGTGGAACGAGATGCCAATCCAGGAATGCCAATTGTTCAAAGAGCTCTTGAGGTTTTGGAATTTGAAAATGCGAAAGTGTAGAAAAGCGGGATCGTGAGTGACTTGGCGTTTGTATGGAAATGCGATGTGCTGCACCTCAGTTTCGAAACCAAAGAGAAGTACCGTATACTCGTGACCTAAGTACGAACAAAGACAACTTCAAGTTGCAAGGAACCTTTTCGCTGCTACAGGATGCCTGGTGTAGCTGCTCTGGATGCTGGTAATACGACAGGCAGTGCGTCTTCCTCTCGCGGTTGTTGGGGTTCTATGAAGCTGACGAAACGAACCTGGTGTTGAGTCCACCAGCGCTCGGCCTCCTCCTCGGTGACTTTTTCCCGGTCAAAGAGTACGGCAATCACCTGCTCCTCCAGTGTGTCCTCTCGCCTTCCAACGTGCAATGCAACTCCGTCTCGACCAGCTCTGCGATCCGTTTTACGGTACATTGAGTTCAGCTCGAATTTTGAAGCGTCTTGCAACGACAATCGCACTTTCGTCTCGCTCGAGTCGAAGTCTGCCCGTCGTCCACCGATTGTCGGCTTTGCACTCCACGCCGGAGCATTTTCTGGAACTACTTCGTCGACAACTGCTAGAGGTTCCGTTTCAGGGACTTGTGAGTCTTCTACTGGTGCATCGCTGTTATCTGATGAACTCGCACCATCTTCGCGAGGGGGTTCTTCATGTTGCCCTTCGACCGGTTCAGTCGGTGCGACGTCAGTCTCTGAACTCCCGTTAGCTCGACTTGTGGCCAGAGATGCTTGCAGCTCTGATTTCATATTATCCAGAAGCTTGCAAGATACGCCTACAGGTTGAGAGATTGATGCGCTCTGCAACAGAGTTTTTTTCTTCGGCCGTCGATGTGATAGTCGTGGGACTTTGGGCAAAGCTCTCTCCTTCAGAATAACCGCTCCTACAGCTTCACCCACTCGCCGACTGCTCTCGCTCCGCGTGAAAGATCGACTACTGGATGATACACCTGGCGTGTCTCTGAAATGCCGCTCACCCGAGTAAGTGATACGACGGATAAGTTTCGGCTGGAATGTCAGTTCTCGCTCACTTTCTTCCACCTGGCGAAGTCGCTCGGCCTCCATTTTATCGTGCTTTTTCCGAAGCCACTCCATTTGTCGCTCCAGCAAAGACATGCCAGAGAAGCTTTTACCGATTGATCCAACTGTGATTGCATCGATTCCAAGTTCACGCCGCGACAAATACGTTGCGCTTGAGAGGGGGCGAGGCTTTTTCAACACAGGAGACTGCTGGGTTTCAGGGTTCAGTGGTTCCAGAGACCAGGAAGACGATGCATTATTACTGTCATCGTCGCCATGAGTGCTTGCGTTGCTGTTGTTGTCACTACTTTTGTCATCCGAAAGAACAATTAAGTCTTTTCCAGGTCGCAATTTCCCTCGACTTGGACTTGCATTACAAGTAACTCGAGATATCGTATCGTGGGCTTTCGTGTGCGCTACGATTCCCGCAAAACAAGGAAGATCTCGGAGTTCCATAACGATGTGCTTCCAACACTTGCATTGTGACCGCGGGTATGAGTCTCCACGTTGGATGTGGCGACGAATCATCTAGATAGGTTGCTGACAGTCAGAAACCCTTTTAGGTGAATAGTTCAAGCTAGACAACCACCGTACCTCTTCGGTCCCATCGTCGGGTATACAGACTCGGCTTGTTTCATCGCGTAGCCAATGCTCGACAAGCCGCACTCTTTGATGCCACCAGTTAGCATCTCCAGCAAGAGAACCTAGATCCTCTGCTACAAACTTGGCCTGCAATATGTAAGAGTACGTGTCAATCACAGACTCACACTACAGCAACAAATGTAACTCTGCTCACCATGCCATCCACCAGCGTCGCTTCATTCATCGCAATCGTTTGCACCATACCGACGGCACACACTTCCACAAACGAAAACCTGCTCTCAAAATCGTGTTACAGAATCCCCTTGAGGTTCCAGCGTATAAATACTTGCTTTCTCATCCCAAATGAACCTCACTATTTCTGGTGATGTCGTTGCCGTTTTAACTCTCAACTGGGCATTGCAAGCAGGCTATCAGCCGCTAGTCCTCCGTTCTTCTTTAGCAGCAATATAGATCGTAGCTCTGGGGTCATTTGGTCGATCTCGTCCTTGGTTTGCACTACCTTGTACATTTTGCGAATAGCCATGATCATGCGTTTGTTAGCTGGGAGGTGAGGAAGAATTCGCTGACTTCTCATAATTTGGCTCTGCCCTTCGTCCATCAGTTGCTGCCCTTGAGTCATCTGCTGTTGGGCTTGGTTCGTCATCTCGCGCAGCTCAACAATTTTTTTAATGCCAAGTGTGGCTGCGTCCAATAGCCCAGCAGAGTCTCGGAAGGTGTCTACTATTTGCATTATTCCAATTCCTTCATACAAAAGTTTTTCCCCCATGGCATATTTTTCTTGACCACTTTGTAGAATTTGCTTCCCTTCAACCTCGCGCTCGGTACGGTGAACCAGCCCGTGCGATAGTGCGTTTAGCATCCATCGGGCAAGTCCCATAATTGTTCGCATATTTCCAAGGGCAGGAGGCAACGTTTCTTCCATCCGGTACGCGCGTA
>KV739316.1:0-27206 GCA_000468175.2 Phytophthora cryptogea
TATTCGCCGACCTTTCGAGGGAAGCGTGTGTTGTTGGTGGGACTCATCCGACTAGGAAGAGAATTTCGTCGTGTTCTTACACGACAGCTCCGCTTGGATAAGGTGCAAGTGGATGGTAACGACCTTCTGTTCGTGGAAGCCCTCCTAAACGGGCGTTCTCTGAAAATGTTAGTTGACTCTAGCGCAATGCATAGTGTTGTGCGACGCGATCTGCTGGTGGCTCCCACTGGGACTCGTCTAGATAGAATTCAGGCTCGCGACTTTGAAGGCAGGCTATCGACAACGACCGCTCGGAAGTTTACTGTGGACATGATGGTGGAAAACCATGTGTGTGCCCGGTCGAGCTGGTAGAGTGGCCATTACGGCAAGATTTTGATGGCATTCTTAAGCAGTCATGGCTTTCTCGTGAAAATCCCGACATCGACTGGTCTGCGCGGACTGTGTCATGGAGACTCTCTACTCGTCGTAATGTGCCTCGAGAATGGGCACCACGAGACTACCATCGAGTACGTCGATGCCGATGAGTTCCAACGTAATCTGAAGTCTGGAATGTACGCTGAAGTGTACCATCTCGATGTTGTTGCAGATACTGGCAAGGTAAAGCCTGATGCTGACGTATCAAGCTTAATTCGAGAATTTGCAGACTCACTACGCGAAGAACTTCCCGAAGGACTTCCTCCAGAACGCGATATCGAGCACTCTGTACAGCTGAAGCAAGGTGCAGTTCCGTCTTCCAGACCTCCGTTTCGGCATGCGCACGTTGAGAAGGCAGCCTTGCAAGTTTTCGTCGACAAGCTTTTGCAGAATAAGTGGATTGAACGCAGCTCGTCTCCCTGGGTCTCAGATATTTTTGCTGTTTCTAAACGTGATCCTGTGACGGGGCAATTGTCGACGAAGATACAGCAGTGGTGATCCGTCGAAACCCGTGCGGTGGGTTATTGATTATCGGTACGTTAACCCGGCCACCAACATTCCATGCATTTCCATTCCCAGGATCGATGAGATCTTTGATCGCCTGGATGGAGCTCATGTGTCCACGTTGATTGACTTGGCCTCGAGGTATCATCAAACGCGGATGGCATTTGTCTCGCGTCAGTTCACCGCTTTTCATGCTGGATCAGAGATCTACCAATGGTGTGTCGCTCCCATGGGTCTGGCAGGGATACCTTGAACATGGTCACGTTTAATGCGTCGAATCTTCGAACACAAGGAGCTCGCCGGGTTATTTAGACGACATTTGTGTGTTCTCGAAACACCGGACAGAGCATTTGCAGCATTTGCGGCGAGTATTTGAAATTCTGCACAGCGAGCAACTCTATGCGAGACCCAGCAAGTGTCATTTTGCTCAAAATGAGATCCGTTTCCTGGGACACATTGTAAGTGGTGGGGGTGTACGAGTTGATTCGGGCAAAACTGCGGCGATAGCAAATTGGGCACGACCACAGAATGTGAAGGACTTGCAGCGATTCTTGGGACTCTCAGGGTATTACCGGCAATTTGTGCGGTGTTATGCTGATCTCGTTTTACCTCTCTCCAATCTCTTCAAGAGCACGACTGAGTGGAAGTGGGGCTCCGCTCAAGAATTCACATTCAATACCATCAAGAAGACACTCATTTCGGTACCTATATTGCGCTTACCAGACATGAACTTGCCTTCTCAAGTTACTACGGATGCTTCGAAGTCGTGTGTTGGGGGTGTTCTCAGTCAGCAGGTTAATGGGTTCGATCATCCTGTCAGCTTTTACAGTCGCAAGCTCTCAGATATAGAGACCAAGTGTGCCGCGCACGAGCAGGAGCTGTACGCCATAAAGCATTGTCTCGGACGCTGGAGATGCTATTTGTTCGGAAACCATTTCGTGGTTCACCCTGACAATTCAGCGTGCCGCTGGTTCTTGCAACACCCAAACTTATTACCGAAGATGGCTCGTTGGCTCGAAGTTTTCGGATAGTTTGATTTTGAGCTCGTGCACAACGGGGGTAGCTCAAATGTTGTGGCAGATGCGCTTTCTCGTCCTCCGGTTTGCGTCACAATGGTCGGTTCGTTCGTCTTCAAGACGCGTTTTCTTAACCGAGCTACGAAGCTTCTTATTGAGGGAGCAGCAGCTTTTGTGCCAATATTTCGTGAACAACCGGCTGATGTGGCATCTCTCGGGTTCGCGTCTCTTTTGGTGGTGGGGGAGGATGATCAATTTATACGAGACATCAAAGCAGCATACGCCAACGACAAGGACTATGTTACGATTTTGCAAAGTTTACAACGCTAGGAGCAATGGACATGTGCAAAGTACGCAGTTCTCAATGGTGTTTTAGTAGTGAAAGGCACAGATGCGGTCCGAGTACTTCGTGTTCCTCAAGTTGATTCAATCCTTCTCCGGCTAATCCACGACATTCATGATGCTGCAGTGGTGGCACATTTTGGTGTGGAACGTTCGATGGTGGCGATACGTCAGTATTTCTGGTGGCCAGGAACGCGGGAGCACATTGCGCAGTACATCTCAACTTGTGAAGCTTGTGTGCGGCACAAGTCTGGATCTCGGTGGCGCAAAGGGTTGCTTCAGTCGCTTCCTGCTTCAGATTACTGTTGGCAGCATGCGACTATGGACTTTGTTACAGCGCTACCACCGAGCGAAGATTTTAATGCCATTTATGTGGTTGTGTGCCGACTCTCAAACAGACCCTGTTATATTCCTACTACCAAGGATGTCGACGCCAAGACAACAGCGAGGTTGTTTTTTTTATCATGTCGTTCGCTACTACTCTCTCCCTGAGTCTACTGTGTCGGACCGAGATCCAAGATTCACGAGTGAATTTTGGCGCGAGCTGATGACGATCATGCAGGTGAAACAAGGAATGACGGTGTCTAGAAGGGCCCAGGCCGATGGCCGAAGTGAACGGCAGATTAGAACTCTGGAGGACAGTCTACGATGTGTTATTTCTCATTATGGAGACAATTGGGTAAAGATGTTACCGACCGTGGAATACGCCCATGCCACGTTAGTGTCAACTTCGACTCGCATTTCCTCATTCGAGGTAGATTGTGGACGAAAGCCTCGTTGCCCGATAGTTGTGGCAACCTCGGGAAACTTGGCACAGAATATGGCTCGATCGCGTCAAGAAGTAACTCAGTTGGCGCAGCGTAACTTGCGACTAGCCCAAGAATGCCAGGCCCGCTACTACAATAGAGGACGTCAGCAAGTGCAGTCCAAAGAAGGTGACTTGGTGTACGTGGACTCACGGATCATGAGCAGTGAGCTTGGTCAGCCGGACTACGACCCAGAACGCGACCCAAATCGTAACAAACTATTGCCCAAGTGGTTCGGCCCGTTTCCAGTTGAGATGCGGATCGGAAAAAATACCTATCGTGTTGCGCTACCCCATCGATATTTAGCCCGTGGACGGCATGCCACATTCAATGTGGACCAGCTGAAGCTTTCGCTTGACGTCCCAGATTTTTTTCCGTGGTCGGGAGATCACTAAGAGTGCATCTCAGTTGTATGACCAAGATGGCGAGCGTATGTACGTGATCCGAGCATTACTTGAACAGCGCCGCCGCGGGAGACGAAAACGAAGCCAGCCACGTTGCAAGGGGATTCCATTAAAAAAATTCTATTAGCCGGACATTTGATCGCTCTGATAATTTAGTGAGTCCGAATAGCTCGATGTGAATCTGAATTTTGCTTGAGCCACCGTATCGTATTTGTATTACTCATTTTCAGTTGGTGACATATTGAATTCTAAAGCGTCGCTGCCATGCCTCATCGTTCAACCTCCTTCACTTCGACGTATCCCCACGACGCCGATCTCCAAGCGGCATCCAAAGCCGAGTCTTCAAAAAGAGCAACGCGGGGGGCACCACGAAGCAGTGCTGTGGGAACTGCTGCTCAGATCTCCAAACGATAAGCGCGATACATTTCGCTAAAACGATATATATTCTCTAACTTAAAAATAATTGGATTCAGGCCAAATCAGACTTCAACTAAAGCTTCGTCAGCGTTGGCATCGTGCCAGCTGCTCCGTGCCGAGAGTGCACACGAGACTACTGATGATCTACACGCCGAGAACGGTTCCATAGATGGTTGGTCTTCCATTGATCAGGAAAATGGTTCTATTGAGCCGGAGTTGGCCACAGCCGACCTACCAAAGGCCTGCAGGGCATTGGCACTCAAGTTACAGCAGGATAGGCATGGTCACCGTCAATACGGACGACGCCTGCAATCCGAGCCGTTTAAGCTTTCGGCCTCGCAAAAACCATGATGGCGAAAACGTATCGCGTAGCCCGAACCGAAGGCAGGGCTGTCGACTACCAGCGAATGTCGGATAGCCAGCACTTTCGCACGTTCAAGAACAACCCGGAAAAGCTAAAGGCGCTGGAAAGCCTGTTGCTTCATGAGATGAAGATTGCGATGCAGGAGCAATTTCTTGTGGATGGTCGAAAACTAACTAAAGTAAAGCAGAAGTGCAAAGACCAAGAGGAGCAGCAACCCTATCGGCTTGACGAACGTGAATCGGCAGCGAATTTCCCTCACCCATTGGTGTGTGCACTCCACAATAAAAAAATTCTATTTGACTACGCTGATGAATCACTACCGACTTCTTCATTGCAAGAAAAACCACTAAGAAAGCGGATGATTCTACGAGAACAGACTTTGCAGACCGCATTGGCAGCAGAACGAGTCCGAATCTTAAGCTTAGAAAAGTGAAACACTTATCTGGAGCTCGAGCTCGCATCTTTCGGGGGGATGGAAAGTGGATTCAAACCCTGTGTGCAGTACTGCGCGGCACACTATGCTGAGCTACACTGCGTATGATTTGTTCTGCCAGTAGACTTCATTGTTCCACTTATAGTTACTGCATTACAAAAATAAAAATTCAGATATTTGTACTCCAATCCAGACACATACGCAAATACATTCGACACGTCCGTATAAGCGGAACGCAGGTTTGCAACGTTTTGGTTTTGCATTCTTGGTTCAGTTGCGCCAAGGTGGCAACCGTGCAAAACATCCAAGTTTATTATCGTTATTGTATTACGGAGTTAGTATTCCGTTTACGTCTACTCTTAGCCTGACGGGTGGGCAACATGCCATGGATCTGGTACGCTGATCATGCAGCCTTTATCGCTGAGCTGCATATAATATATACACTACGCGCCAATGGGTTGACAACAACAACAAAACACAATGAGTGACAAAAAAACACACTGAATGACAAAATAAAACACAATGAGTGACAAAAATTAAACAATGAGTGACTTCCATTTTACAGAGCACAATACAAAATATCATTTTTCTAAAGTAAATTTTCAATAATAATACCTTCCGACATTTCCACTACTCGCAGGCTGAGAGAACCTCGCGCACGAAGAGACTCGAAGTGCTTAAGTAGGCGCTACTGTCTACACTCTCGTCGCAACTTCAAGAGACCCTTGGCTAGCGCGGAGAGCCATGTCAAATGAGCCGATTAGAAGCTGGGGATGAAGAAGCAATTGAGTGAACATCCGTCAGTGCGAGATACTGAGCGCTCTTTTATTAATAGTGGTAACATACATATGTTTTTCCTCGAAGCAATTGCCACGGCGACCCACAGCCAAAAGGTTTTCTCTGTAGCTCGTGGTTGAGTGTTGGGTGAGTGTCCTACTGACTTGTTGTTGTTCGCGCACTAGAGATCAGGAAGCGCTCAACAAGGTGCTTAATGCTTGGAGGTCATCTGAAGGCAAAGCCTTCCAATACCTGCACAAAAGCCACACGTGCTAGTATTCAGACAGTGTTTTGTCAAGGTCCAGCGAGATTACTTTTGGTGGCTGAGGCACTTTCAACAGTTATCCGCAAACGTTTGGTTTGTTTGCTCGTTGATTGATGGTAGAGCTCGTGATCCTTGGGTTTTAGATAAACGCACAGTACGTTTGCTTTTAAAACACATAATCGTTGCAGTATCCAAATCAACTCAAGCGTTTGTACATGATTTTACCAATTGCCTTCAAGGGCCTTTGAAGAGTCACAAATGTTGAAGAGTCATTTTCAGTAAACTACGATGGAGGAAGAGCATTCTGTCACCTGGTACGAGCTCAACACACAAGAAGCTCATGAAGCTAAATGGGTTGAATGTTTTAGTGACAATGGAGAATTATACTACACCAATGTGGTCACAGGCGAAACTTCGTGGACCAAGCCAGAATCGGAAGACCAATCTTCCGAATGGATAAACGAAAATGCTCCAGAGGCATCAGGTGGCGAGAATATCAATACTCAATTTGAAGCTGCTGAAATGTCTGAGGATGCTACTATTGCTCAAGATTCTACTGTGAATAGGCTTGGAGAAGTCCTTCAGTGGCTTGAGCTGTACGACCCGACCCAGAATGCAACGTACTACTTTTCGCCTCAGTCGGGAGAAATACGTTGGGAACTTCCTCCGGCAGAAACATCGGTCGTAAGGCACTGTGATAGTGACGCAGTGTTGGGAAGGATTGTGTCGTTGCAAAGTGTTGCTAGGTCAAAGCAAGCTCGGACAAAAGTTGCTTTGGTGAAGCAGCAAAGTCTGACGAATCTCCAGCAAGAAGCTGGAAACAAAAACTCTGTGAGCAGTGACCATGAACACAGTGCAGAGGCAAGTGAGGAAGCTGGCATCAAGGTCATTCAAAGTCAGGAAGTGCCCGATCTGCAAGCTGTTGACTCGCAGTGGATGGAAGTGTACGACCCAGTGACGCAACAACAATATTACTACAGTCCTCGCACTAGCGAAACACGTTGGGACCCACCCGACGAACCTACCGCTTCCTCGGACGATCGTCAAGTAGCTGCTGCGATCTCCATTCAATCATTGTCACGTGGACGACGTGCACGAAAACAAGCCCAAGAGCTTCGAATAAATTTACCGCAATGTGCAGAGCAGCACTTTGGTTTGGAAACGAGCGAGTCTGAACGCGAGGCACTGCGCCGTCGAGAGATGAACCATCAAGAATTGACGCAGCTTCAGTTTGGAGATCGGTTTTGGGGGCTTGACTTCTACGAGAGAGAACAAATGCAGAAGCTTATCGAGGTGGAGCTGCAGGTGAGGACAAAATCAACGAGCGAACAATGGTCAGCCAATTCTCAGCAAATGACCACAGCTGAAGCCAAACAAATCGAAGATCAAGAGCTCCAAGCCATTTTTGAAGAGGTTATCAACCCAGAAGAGCTGCAACGCGAGCTTCGGGACGAGCACGAGGCACGTATAGCGATGACTCAGGAAGAGGCTCAGCAGTGCCACAACAAGGATAAATTCTGGGGTATTCAAGCCGAAGAAGCTAGGCAAGATGCTGCTAATGCTGCAATGGCTGAAGAAGAGGCCGCAAGTCGTAGTTTCGCTCATGAAGTGCTGAAGCTGGCACTTAGCGTAACTTGGGAAGCTGAAGCTCAGCTGAATGCTACAAAAGAGCTAGCGACACGAGGTGGTCAAGAACAACGCATGCAGGCACGATACCTTCGTTGGTTCTACCGCCAATGCGTGTCGGTGGACGAGCTGTTGAACTACCGGTGGCTTACGAAGCAGCAACAAGAACGTCTCGAGGAAGCATCGTCTCCAGTCAAAATGAGGCGATATCCCGTTCCTCGGCCGTATTGGGAGTCCGTTGAGTCTGCAACGCCATATCCTCTGGATGATTTGATAATTCGCGAGAGATTGGAGCGTGGCGACTTGCGCTACGGGCTCCGACCCCTAGTTACTGTTCATCACAATAGCGCTCGAGGTACAAATGGCACTCACTACGAAATCACGAAGGCACCGCTGGAGTGTGCTTTCGATGAAGTTATAGCCGCAGAACTTTTGAAAAGCCAACTACTTGCTGAGCAACAAATGAGTTGTGAGGAACGAAATGATGTCGCTGTTGATGAAAGTCAAGAAGGAGATTTAACCTCAACGTCTTCCGTCAACTATCGCCGTTCCCGGGTAAGCGCGTCTTTAAATGCTCAGTTGCCTTCCTTGTGCGAATTTTGGTTTAACTTCTGTACACGTAGACACCCGACCCGCATATCCCTGCAAGATTTAATGGAGTACCATACAAACCAAATCAAGTAAGTGCTTTATCATTCCAACTCGAACGCTTTCTGACGAAATGCCTGTTTTGAATCTGTAGATAAGCCCTACGCGAGAGATTCTCAGTGGAGACCATCGCAAATTAAATCAGCTACCGTCACTGTCAAAACTACAGACGACCACAGAAGCTCCTAAAATTCGTCACTTGCAGAAGGCAAAGGCCAAAGCACGTGCAAAGCAGAAACACTTGAACGTTCAGCCGCCACAAATTCCTGAAAACAACCCTGGCTCGGCCCGCGATCGCGATGACAATGATACTTTAAATATGGCTGATGGAGAGCCTCGTGCCCAATTCAAGCGGCAAGAACATCGAGTGTTATCAAAGCTTTTTGCGCTCATGGACTTGGATGAAAGCGGCACTGTGAACCAAAACGAGATGAGATGGGCACTTCAGCGCGACGCCGAGGTAAACGCGCTCGCCAAGACTTCTTCGCTACTTTGCTTGTTGCTCAAACAACGCACTCGTCTTGAAGCTCTTTTCACGTGTAAATCCGTCGAGGGGATTCCAGAATCGAATGCCGAAGTATCGTCACGAGTTGAAAACACTAATGAGCTGTCGTGGGAAGAATTTCTGTTGAGGTGCGAAAACGCCTACCTCAGTTTGATGTCGGAGGGCCTCATCCAGCCTGACGCGATAACCACGAGACTTGCTGAAAACCGATGTCGAGGAGCTCACAGCAGAGGAACGAACAATGTCGATGAGTACTCTGATCCATCAACGAGAGAAAGAGAGGCGCAAACAATTCGGCGCGTATTTGCGTTGCTGGACGTCGACCAGAACGGAGTTGTCGATGTTGCAGAAGTCCAACGAGCATTGTACAGTTCCGCTGCTAAACCTCCAACGAGTCCTTCCGGATGGGGAACAGTGTCAGCAGAGCTACGCGAACTACTTGAGGGGTCCAGCGCGCTACAGCCGATGCTGCATCAAGAACTTTTCATGGCTGCATTTACCAAGTTTGAACCTTTAAACCCTCGTGGTATCAGCGAGGAAGAGTTTGTAGCATTTTGCCTCGAAATCGCACATGTTGCTGCGGCCAACAACATGGTCGTATATATCGGATAATGAAGACTGAATACGGTCGAACGAATTTATCGCTGTGGTGCGATGAGGATATGGCTTTATACCAGAATCGTCGCTTTCGCATCGAGTAGTGGCTCCAGCACATCAAACAGAGCAGCAACATCAAGCCGAACCTGAGATTTGACATCAGAGTCCATGGATTCCACAGTCATAGGATAAAATATGCAACAAGGCCCACATCGCCATGCTACAATGTTGGTTCCAGATTGCGGTTTGCTTTGCGATGCACCAGGAATATTTTTCCACACAAGTTGGTCAAGCTTCTGGAGCCGTTGCAGTGTCACCTTGTTGCTTGAAGGCACAGCTGAATCTGTGGCGAAAAGCGATAGTCCTGACAACTCTACAAAAGGAAGTAGCACATCGGCAATACCATAAGCTCGTCCAGTACGATGCGGCTCCATCAAAGTTGCGTTTCGCTCTCGGCTATGAACTTCGATCACTCGCTGAAACTCGTGCGGCTCAGTGTGCGGTCTAACAGCAGGATTCTTTAAACTCCAACGCGTCTTGTTTCGTGACTTTTTCTTCTTGTTCTTGTCACTCTTAACAGGAGTGGCAATGAACGCCTTGGTAGATGACAGCATATTGCGAAGACTCGCATTTTGCGAACTTCGTCTTGATATTTCTGATAGTGTTGGATTCGTAGCTCGAACTGAACTACGACATTCTTCATGACGGTCATTGGGATTCGTTGCTCTTGCAACCCCACCTCGTTTTTCAGCTTCATTATCGCTGTCAATATTAGCCGAATCGTCCAGACGTGAGGAGTAATAGAAAAGGAGGAATAGCTCTTCGTCACCAGGCATTCCAACACGATCACCATCTTTCCATTCCGGCGAGAGGAGTACGCATTTACTCAGTCGGATAAGTTCTCGCTCTACTGTTTCGTTGACTGCCTGGGAGAATGCAAGACGGAAACGGCGAGGCTATGCAGAACTTGAAGTTAATGTGTCATTCCATTAAATTTTCCAAGGTCATGATTAAGCAACCGCACCACTTCATTGAGCGCCGTCATAAGCTGCATCTCAACGCTGTCGCAGTTTTCATAATTTAATGCCACACGACCAACCAACCACCTGGATTTTAACCAAATGTAAGACCTCAAAGAGCATTGCAAGAGCATCAGACAGCCCCAGCAGAGACGTACTTGGCTACGTCGATTTCAAATTGAGGAGATGTGAAAAGCACCTAAGCGTTGCTCACAATGCGGTGCGTTAGAGATCAACAACTAACATTCCAGTCATCAAGACGTACCACAAGAAGATTGTATGATGGTGTCGTGGCCAACACCATGTTCTCCATGGGAGTAGCAAACATTGAAATCTTCGCCCCGCAACCTGGTCGCCCCTCATTTGCTGAATCCGCGTTGCTGTGCTTCGAGCGAATGCTGCTACCTATACAAAAGCAAATATCATCATAAAACCACTGCTACCACGAAAGAAGTTCTCTTGAAGTCCAAAAACTTTACCGTACTTGCAAAGTTCTGCAATGCAAAAAGGAGTGCACCAAGGTTGAGACGCTCAGTCTTAGGGTGCCGGACATCGAATGCGCTTGAAAAAGACTTAGTGTAGTACAAGGCCCCTGAGGCCATCTCCACCAGCACCACACCTTCCATGAGTCCTCAACGAAACCAGATTTCACAAGAGACTAAATCCACGAGCACCCTCCTCAAAAATAGTGTCCTGTGCTGCCAACTTCCGTGAGACGAGGAACAATGGAGCACCAAGTGTTCAAATGTATCACCAGATTTGAACAGGCAAGCGCTGGAGGTTCAGCAATTGCTTCCGATTTACGATCGCGTTGGCAAGCAGCGTTCAAAACTCGCCGACAGTTTCCTCGAAGCGAACTATCGCCGGTCCATTATTTTTGGCGAAAGTCTTGATACGCTCATTGCTCTCCAGGAGTTTCGCCTCCGAAGCGCCACACGCCGATCCACACCAATAGCCATTACACGACGAGACGCACAGCCGCCGAATTGAAGCAGGTGCCCGAAATCATGACGGAGTCTCAGCACGTGGAGCCTCAGCAGCAGGAAGCCCCGGTATCCATCAACGACGTGAACGTCGCCGCTGTCAAGCCGCACAAGTCCGCTAGCAAGAAGACTGAGTATCGGGTGCTCTGCTGCGGCAATTCGTGGCAAGATCTGATTATAATTCCTCTGTGTCTCATCGGGGTGTATGCCTTGCTCGGTGCACTCTTCGCACTTTGCACACGGTCGGTACTCCAAACTGACGACACCAATACGGCACTGTGGATGTTCTTCGTCTTTTACGCGTTCTTCGTCGCCATGCTGGGACTTGTGTTGGGGACGGTAGCGTACAACCGTAAGATGCTGAAAGCTCACGAGGACGAAGACCCGGAAGACATGTAGGACTGACGGAACCGACCTGAAGCACGGCTGTCGTACTGCGACGTTCTGGACTGGCGCCGACATGATCCCACGTACTTCACGAAGCTATGTCACTGGCACTAAGTAATACTACCCATTCATTTCAGCAATTGCATTCGTCATTCATTCATTACCTTGGACTAAGATTTGGAGCCCCGTTGCTTGTTGGGTCTTGAACCACCTCGAGGCCGAGTATCGGTCGTGTTGCCAGTGACAGCACTGACAGACACGACATTATCACCGCGGATAAAAAGTTGCTTCACGTACTCGCATTGCGTACCACCAGCACTCGCAAGTACAC
The DNA here is from genome assembly GCA_000468175.2 of Phytophthora cryptogea. Lineage (NCBI taxonomy): Eukaryota > Oomycota > Peronosporomycetes > Peronosporales > Peronosporaceae > Phytophthora > Phytophthora cryptogea. The sequence goes on from KV739316.1 coordinate 11,839, forward strand.
GTCGATTACGGCGACGGTCTGCAGCAGAGTAAACGGCATCACTAGCATCGCGGCTGCCTTTACGCACCTCCCGTAGCAGCCGTTCATGGGTCTTGTGCGGGACAAATTCTTGCGTGACATCTATGAGCACTAAGTTCATGTGCTTGTCAAACGCCTTCAGAAACCCGGAGCACGTGCCACGCACACTGTTCACCCGCCGTACGACCACAAACACGCGCATCCTCTCAAGGAAGCAGCGTCGAAGAACTCGAAAAGGTCCGTCCAAGTACGTGTCTGCCAACAGCGTCATGAAACCAATTAGCAAAACACCCTCAGCGCATTTCCACCATCGCCAGCACTTCTACCTGCTAATTGCTCAAACAGCGATGGTGCGGTTGGAGTTGCCTTCTTTACTGCTGGAGCATCTACAGCCGACGGGCTCGCCTTCTTGGGTCTCACCACGAGCGTCTGGCGGTTCACATCAGACTCTGGCAGCTACACAACACATCCATACGCCAGCAGCAGTGTTGAATATTATCATGTGCCTCCTGCTTCAGCCAACGTACCAAATGGCGGCACTTTTGGATATTATCCAGGGGCTGAGCCTTCATCACCGGCAGTTTTAGCAGCTTGGGAGGCGCTTGAAGTGCCTTGAGAGCATCAAATTGAGCCGAGCGAACGTCCAGTGGACTCTTGGTGGCTGGAACCAGCGTGAAAGGCTTAAAATCGCGCTCGTACGTGGCGTTCGCGTGCACTTTGGGCGCTCCTGCAGTGGTTACGTCAACTTGGTGGCCGCTACCTCCTGCGGACGTGAGGTCCGGCGCTTCTCCGTACTTTTTCAGGAGCTTGGCGCACAGCTGGCGCTCTCGGCCGGCGAATTTGCGCACAATCTCGGCGCTGATCGGCACAAAAAGACGAAATGCGCGTCAACTTTGAGGGTTCCCAGCCAGCGCTACAGAGCGTTTACAGGGACAATACGACCATCATAACGCAGCTACGGGACAGCTCTACACGTTCACCTACATGTTCTGGTCGTTGCCTGGGTTGTGCTTGGCATAGAAGGCGCGCAGCCTGGCCTCCACGTGCGCGACATCCATCGGCGGCGCGCGCGGAAACGACCTTCACTCCTGTTGTGGTGTGGGCTACACGAGTTCTGTTTTGCGCACTTTTTGCCGTAGGAAGTTGAACTTTGAACCGTAGAGTCTCGGCGCGTTTCTATTGGTCTGCTTCGGACCGGAAGCGAATGGAACGATGCTCGATGGGTCAGTCGATATCCTGCGTCCTCTGAGCATGGCGGAGTCCACGCCGCTGTCCACGGTGCAGAAGCTCAAGCTGCAGCTGTTCCACCGCCTGCAGAGACGCCACCGCGACGCCTGGAAGCGCTATTGGGGCGCGTTCCAGCTCTATCTGACGGCCAAACTCTCGCTCGAGGAGTTCCACGCGCTGGCTGAGGAGCTGCTGGGGTCGGACAAACGTACGTCCAGCGTTGATACATGTGCGATGGGATGACCTGCGATTGTTAATACTGTCGGTGTATTAGATTTGCACAACAAATTCGTCGTGGCGCTGCTGAGCACGGCGTATGAGGGCGTGGGCGACGTCTCGGAGCTGCATGAGAGTCCAGAGCCGCCTGCAGCACCGGAATTGCAGGACCACAACGAAGAAGGCGGTGGAGAAGTGGCGGTGGAAAGCTCTGTACCACCGTCGGTGTTGAGTCCCAGGGACCCGTTGCTACAGATTATCAAAGAGGAAGGCGCGAGACACGGTAGGTGGAGGGTGGTTTCTTGGTAAAGAAGTTGCAGTTGTTTAACGCAGTGGGTGGAGACTCTGAGCAGCGCTCGAGCGTGCAGCACAGCTCTCGTGAAATGCACGGACGCAAGCGGCCACACAGCAGCGTGGCACCTGCTGACAACAACGCGGAGGAGGCCGGTGCGTGGCTTGCGAATATTTCGGAGGTGTCCGTTGGTGCTAATTGCGCGGTGGGAACGGTATTTGTGGCGGTGTTGTAGCGGTAAATAAGCTCATGCATTTCGACCGAGATAGATCGCACAGCGAGCACCCGGACCACCACTCGGCGCAGCTGCTCATGGGGCTCGGCAAGTTCGCTGCGACGATTAGTCCGTCGCCCATTGCCATCACGCCAGGATCAAAATCGTCCAGCAGTAGTAGTCGCGCCTTCCAGGCCGGCGTAGCGTCGGACGGCAGCCGAGATTAAAAGGTGGACACAACGACACCCTAACAATGGTGACAGTCAGTCTGCCTTGCTAGGTCGCTGGCCTCGCTAGCCATCACCATTTCCAAGTGAACGGAAAGCGAGGAGGCAGACTGCTTTATTTTATCTCCTCTATACTACTACATGTAGTAGTATGTCCTAGTGATGTTATCTTTGACTCGGCAGCCAGCAGAAAGGTAATGCGTGGTAAATGTTTTTTCGCCATAGCAACCTTTTTTCATGCCCGCACACTCGATCTCACTATGCGCTTCTCTAAATACGAAATTCTACTCGGAAGAACTACCCAAAGCGTCGTCAAAAGCTCATCAGAACTCTTGGCTCAAGATCTGTTGCGTGTCATCCCCATGATGCACCAGAGCGCCAACCAGTACTCGACTGCTCCCGTGGCGCTGCCCACCACTGTGCGCTGGATCCCGGACGCCGAGGTGAGCGTGTGCTTTGGCTGCCAGCTGCTCTTCGACTGGGTGCGTCGCAAACACCACTGCCGGTTCGTATTCTCCTCCCTCTAAAACTCTAAAACTCCACCATGTAATGCAAATGCACTGACAAGGAGGAAGTACTGCAACAGCTACTGCGGCCACGTATTCTGTGAGCTCTGCACGCCACAGCGAAGTCTCATCCGAGAGGATCAGATCCTCACCAACCCGGAACGCAAGTACTTGGCCGTGAACGCGCACAACCCGCAGCGTGTGTGCGATGACTGCCACGCACGACTGGAGCCACAACAAGAAGAGCTGCGTAGGTGGAGAGAGGAAGTTATTGGAGGGAGTTGGTTGGATATTGACTCGCTAGGTGTGGTGAACAGGTCTGACGATGAGCCACGCGGTGCAGACTACGGAGGTGAAGGAGTCGGGACCCCAAAGGTTCTTCAACAGCCCCTACTCGTTCACGCTCAAGGAGGAGATCCGTAAAGCCACGTACAGTGTCAAGAACTTCACGTTCCAGGGCGTAGTCAAGGATCAGTCCATTCCGCTGCCTCTGCTCACTCACGCCAAGGGCATCGCCGTACGTTGCTAGTAGTAGAAGATGGTGTTGTTTGTCGAGGTGGGCTCTGATTGAAGTCGTGTTTGTGGTTTCTTGTGCCAGTTCTTGACGGTGATTAAGATGGGATTTGTGTTCACGGGGCGTATGGGAACGGGTCTCGTGGTTGCCAAGCTTCCTGATGGAAGATGGTCCGCTCCGTCGGCTATTGGTACTGCTGGTGTCGGGTGGGGCCCACAGATAGGAGGAGAAATCACGGACTTCGTGATCATCCTTAACACCCAACGTGCTGTCGAGGCTTTTTGCGCGTCTGGGCAAGTGAATTTGGGTGCCGAGTTGGGTATTTCTGCGGGCCCTGTCGGCCGTGTGGCCTCTGGAGCCCTGGAAGCGAGTGCTTCCATGGACGTCGCGCCGTGCTACTCGTATTCGCACTCGAAGGGACTCTTTGCTGGCATCTCACTTGAAGGCTCGGTGATTCTTTCAAGGCCCGACATCAACCGCTCATTCTACGGCAAGGCTGTGGCGGTATCTGATCTCTTGGGAGGAGTTGAGCCACCACCGGTGGCTGCTGCCCCACTTTATGACGCTATTTGTGCAGCCATGGAGAGGTTTGTCGTCATTACATTGCTGTCTTTTGTTGCATCCTCGATCGATACTTATAATTCGTGGTATGTAGTCCGGCGAACGGTGCGAACCGCGTTATTCGAAGCACTTCCACTCCGGCCCAGCCCTACCAGCCTACTGCCGGACCAGCACGAAATGCTGGAGTTGCAACACTTCCTCCCCCACAGGATCCAGTTCCAGTTCCGGTTGCCGCGTCGGCTCCGAATGGCAACTTGTTTACAAACGATCCTGTGAAGCTATAAGGTGTAGAACGCAGAGCGTGGATGACCGAGCGCATTCACTGTCACTGACAATTTCGGGACGGGTTCTCTTGGGCGCGGAAACCGTCTCCGACACCAGCACTTGAATTCAGCGTTTTAAATTACTCATCTAGCTCTCTTGAGAAAGCAACAGCCCACTCCAAGCGCCCCAGTGCGAATGCATTGTGGTATCCTGTTCATTTGTCATAATAGCTCGTCCTGCGCTAGTTCATCGCAGCTTCTAGCGCTGAGAAAAACTGTTCCTGCATTTGCCGTGCCTCGCGCGCCTTCTATAGATCAAAAACAAACATCACGTAAGCACCTACGCCCCTTAGCCTCTCCTGACCTCATCACGGACCTCTGCCTGTTGCTGCTGTGCAGGAGTAAGCGCCGCTGCAGCAGCTGCACTCGCGTTCGTCTGGTCACTTCCATTCCCGGTTGCTGCAGATCCGTCCACGTTCTCCATCTTGACGTCGTCGTCTGTGCCCGATGGAGAAGCTCCATCCACCGCCGCCGCGTCGTCCGTCGACTCGTGCAGCTCTCCATGCACCCGCTCGACCGCCTGCCTGGACTCGTCAATAGTGCGGCGGATCTCCCGCGCAGCATCGCGACGCTCCTGAACCTGGTTCTTGAGCATCTGGATCACCGTCTCGCGTGCCTGGTGTGGCCGGAAGGCGTTGATGAGGTTGTGCATGTTGAGGAACAGCAGCTCCACGTCGTCCAGCTTCTCACTAGCACCATATCAAAAGTCAGTACACCATCTACCAGTTCCTCTCCTCTGGTGTCTCTCACTTGAACATGGCCGGCTTCTTGATCAGCAAGTCCACGAGCTCCACGAAGTTGGCGAGCAGCGAGCGGTTAATTCTGTCCAGGACAACTCTCATCAGCGCTCTTATCTCCACTATAAGCATACAAAACTCAACATACTTTTTCATCTCGGCTTTATAGTCCACCGGAGCTCCTCCGTCGCCTTCCTCGCCCGATGGCGCGTACAGTTTCTTGCCTGGCTGAGGCAGCAGATCCGGCACCACGTCCTGCGTGCTGTAGGGAGAGCCGAACATGTGGTACGTGGGCTCCATGGGCTCGGGCGGCGCCGGGCCGCTCTCCACGCCGTCCGCATACAGCGCGAAGAACTTGGGCGGCGCTGGGAACTCGGACACGATCTCGGGCGTGTCCTCCTGCTGCTCCTGCTCGGCCATGGCTAATGCAAATGCGGTTGGATGGGATTAAAATCGCAATATTCCATATGATAGGTTATTGTTCGAGTATTCTATATCCTAGGTGTGAAAGCGTATCATGATGTATGCTAGGTTTTGCGTCTAATGTAGCCATCCATTGTGCCATTTCCTCTTGGAGGCGTGTGTCAATGCTGTCGGTGCTCCGCTCTCGGGCTGTGGCTCGCTGTGTGCGGCCACACCAGCCGCGCGTCCGCTTCTCCTCTACGTGGCAGCCGTCGGGCGCGCTCCGTCGCGTGTGGGACTCGTACGCGACGCTGTTGGAGACGCACCCGCTGAGCACGAAGATCGTGACGGGCGGAGCTATCGCGGGGTTGGGCGACGTGGGTTGCCAGCTCGTTCTGGAGGAGGAGGAGGGACGATCCACCCGTTTCAACGTGAAACGCACCGCCATCTTCACGCTCTTGGGCGGAGTGCTCATTTCCCCCATTCTCCATGTGTGGTACGGACTCTTGGGCTCGAAGCTGCCGGGCGTCTCCACTGCTGCAGTCGTGAAGCGGCTGGCGCTCGACCAATTGGTCTTCGCGCCCGCTTTCCTGCCCATCTTCTTGTCCTTGGTGCTGACGCTGGAGGGAAACGCGGAGCAGATCCCAGACAAGCTGCGGGCCGACTGGTGGCCCGTCACCAAAGCCAATTGGAGCGTCTGGGTGCCTGCGCAGATCCTCAACTTTCGCTTCGTGCCGGGGTCCATGCAGGTGCTCTTCTCCAATGTGGTGGGGCTAATGTGGAACGCCTATTTATCCTTTGTGAGCCACGCGGACGTGCCCAAGGCGCTGGAGGACGAGGCTCCGAACGCCAAGCGCTGAGACGGAGGAAAGCAAAAGCTCTGCAGCTGCAGGTTTTGGAACCAAGATGGAGGAATATGAAGTAGACTACCGACGGTCTAACTCACTCCTGCCTGTCTTTTGAGTGTATCTATGTCTGAAGCTGTGGGGTGAAACCTGGCTAATGCTGCGGACTCCCGAATGTGTTGTGCAGGGGCGAAGACAGGTGCTTACGCGCTGACTGGACCGTCTTGGCCACGAACGAGGCCAAACCTGTTGGTGGCGCGATCCGTTCGCGGAAGCTACGACCCTGCCCATGCTCTTGGTCGCTCTGGGTGATGTTTGAAGATGATGAGAAGTACGAAGTCGCCGGAGACAGCCAAATGGTTGCGTTCGCACACTCAGGTGGCTCGCTGACGGCGTTCGGCAACTCCATCAAGTTGTTGAACAGATCGGACCCGCGCCGACTTGTGTCCTCCCTGTTCGTTCTGACGGGCCGGATCGTTGTGCGCTTCTTCTGCCCTTTTCGCTTGGCCATCGCGTCGCTTGTGCTGTTATTGCCAAGTGGAACAACGTCGTAGTCGGCGCTGCGCTCGGAAGTTGTCAGGCGTAGCAGCAGCTTGTCCACTTGCTCTTCCAGTGTCGCCTTGTCAACCGACAGAGTCTTGAGTTCGAACTCCATTTGCACGAGATCGGCGCGCAGACTGGCAATCACTTGATCTTGCGCTTGCAGCTGACGAGCTTCAAAGCTCGTGGCTCCGGTGACAGTGGCATCCAGTGCAGCCTTCAACGTGTCTCGCTCGTTTTGCAAGTGCAGCACTTGGGCATGCGCCGAAGAGAGTTCCTCTTCCAGTCGCCGGCAATGCATCTGAGCCTTGTCCAGGGCCTTGCGCGCTTCGATACGGTCTCTGTCGGCACCACTGATAGAGCGCAGAAGCAATTGATGCTGTTTTTGCTGCTGATCTAGTGCGTGCAACAATTCTTCATGCGTCTCCTGAGCAGCATTTGCCTGCCGTTCGTCTTCTGCACGTTGCGCTGCTAACCGTGCGCTTTGTTTGTACAAGGCCTCCGTTTCGACGCGCAAGCCATCTAGCTCACGTTCGAGAGCAGCATTTTTCTGCTCGAGTGCAAGTCGCTCACTCTCCGCTTCCTTGCGCTCTCGTTCATGAGCTCGTTCCTGGTTCTCCATGTGAGATGCCAGCACTTCGACGTCTTCCTGCAGTTGGCGATAGCGCCGTGCCAGTATCCCGTAGCTTTCATCTTCATTATCGGCCTGGGTTTCACGTTCGCTTTCCCCGCGTTCGTGGTCGCTATCATCCAAATTGTCAGACGACTCAAGCTCAGGTGAGATGGTGGCGGCAGCAGCAGCAGTGCCTTCGATGACCTGCTTCTTGGCCTTTATGGGGCTCTCTACATCGTTTGAGTGTCCATTGTGCTGGTTGGAGGAAAAACCCGTGGTCTGGCGGTGCTGCGCCCAGCTCCGCTGCGTCGAGGTGATGTCCATGCTGCTTCAATCAAACGTTGCTGCTACTAAGGTGTAGCCGAATTGAGGCACTCAATGCACGCCGACCACTTCAACCAGGAATACTGCTAAGATGGCTACACTAAAATAGAATGCAAAAAATAGAAAGTGTAGCCATTTCATTGTGCAATCTTCACCTCAACAGCTCTCTTTCTGCAACATGCAGTCGAACCACTTCACGAGCCATGACTTGGATGTATGCTAAGACTTTGTACTTGCTCGTGCTACCGATGAATCTGGATTAACATGCTTTCTCTCGTTGTAGTTACTTGAGTCGTACGTTCATGACTGCATTCAGCAGTTGCCCAAGCTTCCAGCCGCAACAGATGCTGGGATGACAAGTGCTAGCGTTCAAATACCGACACGTTGCTCAGCATACCACACCGTGTGCACGAACATGCTCAAGGAGGTGGTTTCGTTGCAGTCGCTCTTCTCGCCGCGGCTCTGTCGACTCATTGGGCAAGTATGGGACCTCGCTTCACTCAACGTATTTGTGCTGCTGCAAGTGGCCAACACAGCGTTGCAGGAGGTCCAGCAGCTACGCGACCAACTCGCATTCACCGAACGATTCCACACGGAGGGCGTGCAGCGGCAGGCGTCAATTGTCCAGCGATACGAGGACGAACTTGCTCGCCAGCGGGTGAACGAGCAGGGGCTGCGAGCTGAACTGCAGAAGGTGCGCCAGCGAGCAAACCGTCTTGCAGTGGAAAACGGGCAGCTCCATCTCGTCGTTAGTCGCGTTCTGCACGCTCAAGCAGCTATGGAAGCCACTCGCTACGACAGTTCTGCTCCTGCAGAGCAACTTGTCTTGCAAGAGCATGACGGACCAAGATTCTGTGAAGACATCGCTGCAATTGGAGATGCCGAAGAACGCGAACTCTTTGGGGTTGGCGACGGCGACGAAGACGCATTGGCGCGGATCGAGACCGTGCATCCGATCGAAAGTTACGCGACCGATTTTGAGCAGCTCTTTCAAGTGTTGTTCGAGGGTGAAGAGCGCAACGTCGCGTTGTTGAACGAAATGGACCGCTTCGTCAACTCCACTGCCGTGGCGCTGCTGTGGCGCTACGGCTCAACCGAGGAGGAACATCAGATGATGCACCGAATGCTGAGCGCCAGCACTGTGGGCACGCAAACCGACGGTGCCGTGTTTGAGAAGCCATCCCATTTGAGCTCTCGAAGTGGTGATCAGTGGGAATCTGAGAGCGACGAGTACGACTCGGACAGCCAGGGAAGCGGGTCTCGCATTGGACTTCAGCACGTATCACCGACTCAGGAAGAGCAGGAAGACGACGACAATCAGCAACGACAGAAGGCTGCAAAGCACGAGGTCATGGCTGTCACGAAGCATCAAGTGATCCCGGCAACTTTGCGCGCACAATTAGAATCGCGCCCCAGAGTCCGCCGCGTCCTTGACAAAACCCAGCTCAACCGCATTTTGCTGCGATTATACCTTGAGAAGCTTGAATGCGACGCGCGAACTTTGAGGCGCCGTCGATTGCAGAGTGCTCGCGTTGCACGTCCAGACGGAGATGGCAAAGCTTCTGACGACGGTGCGCTATCTTTCACCGCAGTTCGCACACCATTCCACCGCTTCATGAAAGAGTTCTTCTTGGCACGCTACGAGGTGCCCGCTCTGGCAGATTTCCACATGATGGAAATCGTCAAGAGCTGCCTGTACTACCACGAACAGCTTAAGCTTGTTCTACGCCGAGGTGCCGTTTTCGCGTCCACTGCACTGGTTGGATGTCTTCCGGGCGTGCCAGAAAACCTTATGCAGCATATGCAACACCACCAACACAATCAAGGCCACTCCGGTCTGCATGAACACCCTCTCCAAGATCTTTTCCAGCACCAGCAGCAATTTGATGCCGCGGATGTCCGTGCTGCCCTCTTTAGCCGGCTCTGCGAGCTCGTCCCTTTCGACACAACGGTGGATTCGTCGGCAGTGGGTGGAAATCTGTCGGCTTGCTTGTTGAATGCAGTGGTGGATGTTCTTGGTGATGTTCTGGAGCTGGATCCTGCTACACGATCCCTCGCTGAGGTCGAGCAGGTCCCGACTGAAGCGAGTTGGGGGTTCTCGCGTGAACTCGCTCTTGAATTACTGTCACGACACCTGCAGTTCGCCGACCAGGAAATTATTGAGGACACCAAAGCCCGAATTGCTCAGTTGGCTCCAGTGATCCGACCAGTAGAGCCATCCGTGAGTGATGCTATCGCAGCAGACTGTATCGCGGTTGACGTTTTCCTCGCACTCTTCGCATCCACGTGGTTCGCATATGACAAAGTACTACAAACCAAACTGCACGATAGTTACCGCCACCAATTGCTTCTGTCGTCGCCCTTTGCTAAGAAGCAGCTAGCAGTAAGGGAAAATATGATCGTCGAAACCAGCAGAGAGACTTCAAACCGAGAGAGCGAAGTTAAACGACCAATTAGCCGCATGAACACTCGACGTTCCACTGCGATGCTGCCTACAGTTGCAATAGGAGCGGTGGCCATTGCTACCATAATGAATCCTCTGGAAATGCTCATCCAAGCCTGCAAGACGCTTGAAAATGAGACACTGTCGTCTCTAGACATGGAAGAGCTTGAAGGTGTCTTCCGCGGTCTACTGGAAGCCAAACAACTCGATGCTAGTCGCCGCCATCGGCATTCTATAAGGAATCACCACAAAGACATTGGTGAGAAACCAAACACCATGATATCCCTCGGCGGCGTGACGGAAAAGGAGTTTGTGTTTCACGCACTTCAGGTACTTCGACGTCGACGCAACAATCACGGTCTTCGCACCAACAGCAGGCGCTTGCCTGGATTAGCGCTCAATTCAAACGCAAGTGATCAATCTGCGGAGCTGGATGAGATATTCATCCCCCTCGAGTCACTCAAGCCAGGACTATCCAGCGACAGCCTCGCGTACGTCGGCAAGTAAATGCTCGAGCACAAACACCAGAGCAGCAATAAATTCAAAACTGAGATCATTCACTTGGCCTGAAATATAAAGGCATGCTGGACGGCGGGCACTATTCCTTTCTCTGGTCTTCTTCGGCTCCTTTGACTGCCTCCTCCATCAGCTACAAAACTTAAGTGTAGAACATGCGGTTGAGGACGTTAGTGTGCACGTCCGCGAACTCGAAGCTCGAAGCGTTCGAGTTGAAGGAGCCCACTGTTGAAGCTCCATCCGAGCCCTCATTCAAATAGAAACGAGCACGAGCAGCGGCCAAGTGCGCGTAATACACCGGTGGGACGAAGGACACGGAGCGAGTGCATCGCGAGAACGTGTAGCCCAAATGGTACGTGAGACGCTGAATATCCTCTGCTGACAGTTTGTTTTCATCGTGCAGCACCGTGTAATGGCCAGGCACAGTCGTGCCCTGGATTCCGCTGTGTCCGTACAGGAAAAAGTCAAATCGGTGCGGGTTGACAACTCCCGTGTCAATCACCGTTCCAGGCACAACATTACCCTTGCGGTCAGCATCGCGAGGGTTCACTGGGAATGCTCGCAGGTGGTGGCGCTTGTTCACCACGACGAAAGTGACGGGAGGGTTATAGTCGTCCGAGATCATTTTAAAGGCCTTGCGTAGAGCACGCATCTCGGTCTGCAAGATGTCGAACATTTGGCCTTCACTCACGCCGTCGCGATAGTAGATCACGTGCTCTGGTTTGCGTTTGGTATTGTCGTAGTAGGCAAGGAACAGTTCGCGTAGCATCATCGGGAGCTGTTGAATGTCGCTGGAAGCCTTCTGGGCCGCCACGCGCGTCGCGTATTGAGCCGAGTAGCGATCCATGGAGGCAACCACAGCAGCGATCGACGGACGCCCACCCATTCCCGAACGCGGGTGCTCAACATCGGCTCCGATGATAATCGTGGGAGCTGTACTCATCAACGGGAGTGGATCGCGTAGCACTGCATTCTTTCCATTGAGCTTCATGTTGATCTTCAGGCACACATTCGCACAAAACTGCGGGTTGGCGCGAGGGAGATTCGTAGACGAAATGCACTGGCTTGGTAGACCCAGCACCGTATCAGACATGCGCTTTACATCGCCGTAAATAGGAGATTTTTTGGCAGGTAAAATCACCAAGAGTATCTGCGGTGGGCCCAAGTTTCGTCTCTCCAATTCTTGGTGGCACATTTTCATCAGCTCCTCCACTTGCGCTCCCCGGTACTGGTCCTGATGGATGAGCACAGGATTTTTGTCTTCGAACGGGAGTCCACGCTGTTCTCCTAGGTCGGTCATTTTTCCGACAAAGCTTCGAGCATCTCGCTCGCTGACGTTAGCCCCAACGATCACTCCCCAGTTACGAACAGGAACGCCCTCGACAAACCTTTTACCATTAAGACTCCATTGCCCACCCGCTGGGCGCTCCGACACATTCTGATACTGAACGTCAGGGGCTTCCATAACGCGGCCCTCAGTGGATTCAAGACGCTGGTCCACCTTCATGCCAAATGCCGCGAGGAAGGGGTCATTCTCGAAGCCAGCCGAACGAATTTGCTCCATGATATTTTTTTGACGCTCACGCGGAGGCTGGCTGGTTTGGCGAATGATTTCCGCCGTGTCAAGGTCATTGATATTAGCGCAACGCTGTCCCGGTGCAACCTCGCAAACTTCAATAGGTAGCCAATTTTCCTTGCCGGGGCGTTTGCTTCCAACGTTCACCAATGGTAAGTTCGGGTAGCGCAGCTTCATGTTGTACTTGGCGCTAAAGTACGCAGCGACGGACATGTTCTCACCCTTGATGCTGACCATCGTTCGGTCAGCAGGTTGGGCGCTAACCCCGAAAATGGCGCGCTTGCGGTCTTTGCGGTGGGTAGGCACCACCTCGATCTTGCGCAGCGCACGTGCCAATGATTTCATGTCACGCTCCGCCAAATCCCGAACATCTTCGGGGCCTCGAACACGCAGTGCTGCGATAGCGAGCTGCATTAGCGGTCCGGGAGAATAGAACACGGTTGCGGCTTGGTCCACATTCATTTGCAGCTTGTGGTCGCCAAGACGAATTGCTTGGTGGTAGCCCCAACAAAGTTCTTTACCACCCTTCAGCGTATGCGTCTTCTTCATCGTGAAGAAATTGCGTCCTACAGCGATCAGACGCTGAGCACCGAGGTGACGAGCTACGACATCCAGCGCCTGGAGAACGGGCATCACGTTCACGTCCGGGTTTGAGTAGTAGTCTTTCAGAGTCGATGTCGCAATCGTCTCAACTAACTTCATTTTGACAACAAAAGTCCTTGGTCCACGGAAACCCCGACGAGGTGCGCCGTCAGCCGATGGGGGTTGTGCGGGAGGCGCAGGTATGGCACTGGGTCCATCCGGGTTAACGTCTACGAAATCCTTCGCAGTCCACGGCAGCATCGCCGGCGAATACAAAGCTGCCATACCATCGTGAACCACCCGAATGCCGCCAAATTCCCCTTCGTATTGACGAAGTGCCGCATTAATCACGCTGCGCACAAGCGAGCGAGGAAGCGGACGTTCAGGTCTGGCATCTTGCTTAGGTGGCGCATCCGTTGACGGCTCAGCCATCTCGACGTCCTTGACATCCTTCCCTTCTTGCTTCGGCTCGTCGCCCATGCTTTCGTCCTTTTGGTCAGCCCCCGAAGGACCGTATTTCGAGTCTGCCTGCAAGTCCGGTGAACGCTCAACCGTGACATGGTACTTGAAAAATTCTGGTGGCCCTCCGTCGAGTGAAATACCGAAGTAGTTCACACTAAGCTGCGTGGTCTTGCCGCCACGAGCGACGCCTGGCCGACGGCAAATTTGCACTTCTTGCTGCAAGTCGGCGTCGTCTGCAGACACTTCTCGTGCACCAGTGCGTCCACTCCACTCGTCCTGAATGCGCGGATCAGCGATCGGGTTGCCGATTTGTTCGTAGCCGGATCCAGACACGGCACCTGCACCGGGTCCTTCTTGACCACGAGGGCCACCGCCGCCACCACCTCCGCGGCCACCAAAGCCACCTCGTCCTCTTCCACCGAAGCCTCGGTCACCGCTACCACGATCGCGGTCTCCTCCTCCGTAGCCACGATCCCCACCACCTCCGTAACCTCGGTCTCCTCCTCCACGACGATCATCTTGTCGGTTGTAACCGCGATCATTGTCACCTCCATAGCCTCGGTCGCCACCACCTCCACCGTAACCTCGATCGTCTCTTTGACCACCAGCAGAACCTCCAGAACCATACCCACGGTTGCCATGCTGTCCACCAGAAGCTCCGTAGCCGTGATCATCACGTTGCTCGCCACCAGAACCTACAGAGTATCCCCGATTGTCGTGCTGAGCGCCTCCCGAAGCACCGTACCCTCGATTGTCGTGCTGGTTACCCCCATAACCTCCAGCAGAGCTGGCCCTTCGGTCGTCGTGCCCGCCGTAACCACGCGAGTGGTCATCGTACCCGCCTCCATACCCACGAGATCGGTCGTCGTGTCCGCCGTAACCTCCACTTCGGTCTTCACATCCACGGCCTTGGTCGTACCCGCCTGACGAAGCTCCGTAGCCCCCACTGCCGCCGTAACCACGATCGTAACTCGACGAGCCGCCTCCATAATTCGAAGCGGAATGCGAGGACCCTCCATGCCCTCCCTGGTCTCCGTACCCTCCACTGGACCCTCCTCGTCGATCATCGTAACCCCCTCCTCGGTATCCTCCAGACCCCGAAGCTGCGTAGTCCCCGTAACCTCCTCTTCCTCGGTTATAGTCATCGTACCCTCCGGATCTCGACGCTCCTCCTCCGTAGTCACCACCACCACGCGAATCGTAACCCCGTTGCTGGTCGTACCCCCCACGTTGGTCGTAGCCCCCTCCTTGCTGATCATAACCCCCACCTCGTTGATCGTAACCTCCTCCTCGCTGATCGTAACCCCCTCCGCGCTGGTCACCGTAACCTCCGCGTTGGTCGCCGTACCCTCCGCTGCTGCTGGGGCGATTGGGCTCATCGTATCCGCGGCGCTGGTCGCCGTAGCCTCCTCCGCCGCTGTAGCTCATGGCGTCCACAGGAGTCGGTAAATGGTCCCTTCTGGTACGATGCGCAGGTCAGTGGTGGCGGCGCTCGGAGTGCTTCGCGTCGTAGGAGAAAGACCGAGAAGAACACACTGTTCCCACTGAGCAGATTTGGGATTGAGGGAAGGTGCCAACCCCCTCTGTTAGTCCTATGACTATGCTGTGTAGACCACATACTCTACTAACTAGAATGACGCTTCTCAGCTGCATACAAAAGGCCTATAGAGGCAGAGACACGACACCGCTGCGGGGCCCGGAATCCGGGACACGGGCTTCTTCACACTCCCACTTCGTGTCACTGATGCGTCTTGCGTAGTTAGTTTGCACTTGCATCTTGAGCCGAGGGCACGGGCACTACATTCAAAAGCTTCCGTAGCTTCTTGAATTGAATTGGCCCGAGAGGTTTAGTGAGAATATCTGCCAGGTTGTCCTCAGATGGACAGTACTCCATAGCAAATTCATCACGCTCATAGTAATCACGAATCTTGTGATACTTGAGATCAATCCCCTTTACTTTGTAGTCTCCAGTATTTTGAATAGATTGTGCGTCCACATAACCATTGTAGAGCACTCAGCAGCAGCTACAAACTCCGAGCTACAGGTATCATTCGTAATGATCCGCTGCTTGCGGCTCGAGTATGCATACGTACATCCCTCCATTTGCAACACGAATCCAGAAATTGAACGTCTACGTCCTTCTCGTTTCCTAGATCTGCATCTGCATGTGCAATGATTTGCACCTCTTTCTTTGAAGAGCATCTCGCTGAATTCACGTACGCATCAACTT
>AUWJ02011376.1:0-15037 GCA_000468175.2 Phytophthora cryptogea
CCAAGCTGCCGTCGTGAAGACACCTGCCGAATTGAAGCTGCAAGCGTCCGCCTTGCCCAATGGCGTCGCGCTCACGGGGACGACCGAGAAGATCGACCCACCTGCTTTTGCAATTGCTGCAACGAAAGAAGCCGCTGACGTCAAGGACGGCAAAACGGAGCAGTTCGGATGGGGTCTGGGTAGCTTTGGACTTGGCGGCTGGGGCAACTGGGGCGGCTTCGGGCGCTATCGCTTCGGCTCCCGGTGCGTGGTTGGGCCTACCCGCTCGGCTACTGGAACCTCTGCGGTGCCGGTCTGTACGGCGGTGGCTGCGGTCTCGGCATCCCGTTCCGAGGGCTCTACTACTGTTAAGACAACCCAACACCTCACTTTAACTCGACAATTGTTGTTAACCGAAGTTTTCGCGAAGTGCTGTAGATGCGGGTTTTTGGACTGCACTTCACATGGTTCATTCGTACCAACAACAATAATGAACGCGCATTCTTTGACTTCCATTTCGTTGTCGTTGATGCTGATACTTTCAACACAACTCTCCTGTCATAACGACTACATTTGTAAAATCGCGAATGGTTAAAGCGTTTCAACACATTTCCATATCTACAGCCTCGTCTCTGTGCGGTTCAGCCGAACCGCTGAACCGTCCGCACTTAGTCGGGAGTCTAGCCACACCAGTCATTCGGGTGCTGCTCCCCTTTCTTGGGAATTGTATGGGCCGGTCGTCCGCCGGGCACTACGGACGGCCATTTATTCTTTGGGACAAATCGGAAGAAAGAATATGGTGTCCTTGAAGCTTCAGAAGCGGTGCGTACATGACTGCTCCCCCCTAATCAGCAGGTGTCAACACAGTACTGACGCTCTGTATCTGTTGCTCTCCATCCCAGTCTGGCCGCGTCCGTGCTCAAGTGCGGCAAGCGCAAAATCTGGCTCGACCCCAACGAGTCGAACGAGATTGCGCTGGCCAACTCGCGCCAGAACATCCGCAAGCTCGTGAAGGATGGCTTTGTCATCAAGAAGCCGCAGGTGATCCACTCGCGCGCTCGCTTCACCAAGCGCAATGAGGCCAAGCGCAAGGGCCGCCACACGGGCATCGGTAAGCGTCGCGGTACGGCCAACGCGCGTCTGCCCTTCAAGGTGATCTGGATGCGTCGTATCCGTGTGCTCCGTCGTCTCCTCCGCAAGTACCGTGAGGCCAAGAAGATCGACAAGCACATCTACCACGAGCTGTACATGCGCAGCAAGGGTAACCAGTTCAAGAACAAGCGTGTGCTCATGGAGACCATCCACAAGATGAAGGCCGAGCGCCACCGCGAGAAGACGCTCAAGGAGCAGTCGGAGGCCCGCAAGGAGAAGGCCAAGTCGGCCCGCGACCGCAAGGCCAAGAAGGCCGCTGCCCCCGTCGCCAAGAAGGAGTAAGTTTCATCTCTCCTCTCTTGCGTCGATTGAGACAGTGACCGACCAGGTTGTCCAGGTCACATGAAGGAATAAACTTCTTCCCGAAGATGTCCGCATCTTTTGTCCCACCAAACTGCGTCGTCATTTCCTGTTGTTTGTGTTTCTAGTCCCATGTCTTAGGTACAATCTGCTGGTGTCGTAATGACGCTCGTTGAAATGCGAATGTCGTCCAACGAGGCGAAAACCACAATGTACTGACATTTGCAAGCATGCAGCGATGGTCATCGTAGCGTTGGAGTTGTTTGCATGAGGGCAAATCGCACACCAAGTCGATCGTCACCTTGAGAGCACTTCCACGTTAAATCGAGGATTAAACCCTTTCAACAAGGACCAACTGGTCCGTAACATCAGGCTAACGACCTCTCAATGGCAGTGTCCAATTGGTGACCTACAAGGCGAAAATGGACTCGGATGCCGACGGTTCCATCTCCAAGGCCAAGCTGCACGAGGTACTCCCACTTATCACACAACAGGAGCAGCTTCACTACTACATCTAACTTCCCCCCTCTCTCCTGCAGACGTTCGATGTGCTCCCCAATCTCATCGACGTACTCAAGGACGTCCTGTCAGCCAGCTCCACCCAAGAAACCATGAGGATCGGAGACGTGTCCGCCTCGGTACGGACTTTTAGCCAATGGCGTGCTGCACTGGTGATTTCAGGTTGATGCTAATGGGCACTTGGTTGTTTGGTGGTCGATAGGCGGTCTCGGTGAAGCAAAAGTACACGGAGGCGCTGGAGTTGCTGCGCTCGCTGCCTGGCACTGACACGTCACTGGAAGAGCAGGAAACGGCCATCGCAGATGCGAAGGCGGAGCTCAAGCGCATCTCGTACGTTGCAATCACCGAAACGACGGCAATTTGCTGTAGTTGTGGCTGCTTGTTAATTGACGACTCGTTTTGTTGTGATGGTGTTGCGCTGTGCGATGCAGAAATGTGGTGGAGCTGTACAGCAACACGCTCTATCGCGGAACGGACGAACCTCGAGCAGAGATCAACGACGCCTTCTCTCGCAAGAGTCTTCTGAAGTGAGCTGTGTTGGCAGTCCTCAACGTAGTATTATATGCTGGCCTTCCTGTTCGTCTCAAGCACGATCGCAGTAAATGGACACTCGGCAACTTTTCAAAAGCGCGTCCTTGTATTTATCAAACGCTTAACTTTGTTTGTAGCTAGTAGAAGCCGAAGTAGCCCAAGAATTTCTTGGAGAACTCCACGCCGAGGAAGCACGCAGCGTTGGCCGGGAATGCACGAGCCATGGCAGGACCCACGCCGTTGAAAAGTGCACCAGCACCCTCTTCCTTCATCAGCACCTGGAAGCAATGGGCAATACCGCGGTACGTGCCCTCCGGCGCAGTCTGGATGCGCGACTTAATGACATCAGGCGGGATGGCGATGATCCAGTTGATGATACCCGCGAAACCGCCAGCCACGAACACGCGGAAGGCGTTCAGGTCCGACGGGTCCTTGCCCTTAGGCGTGAGACCGCGCTTAATTGCCTCAAAACCGCCGAAGTATCCCACAGAGCTGTATAATATAGCAAACGTAACAGTTAGTCACTCAAACCTGCAGTGGCAACATCTTTAGATCACTTACCCTGGGACATCACGCAACAAAGTAGCTTCCCAGCCGCGGAAGATACTCGACAGACCCCCCGTACGGTACAACTTCTTGGCACAGTCAATCATGCCGTCGTACAGCTTGGGCTCACCACGCTCCACAGCCTGTGCCTGGATCTGCAGTAGGCACTTGATGCGCTCACCAGGAGCCATGACCACAGTGGCCGGGATGGCCGAGAAACCGCCGGCAAACATGATCTGTCCCATGGACAGCGGTGCCGTGGGCGACTGACCCGAAGCCTTGATCTGTGGGCGAATGCAACAATGTAAATTACATTGCAATACGTTAGCACACGGCGACATGGTTGCAGCAAGGACGGGAAGATCGTGCTTACCGCGATGAGCTTGCCCATGTCGTAGCCCCAGAAGCACGTGGCGAAGATGGGGGTGACGCCCACCAGCGGCGCCGACATGCCACGGTACAGGCCGCGGAACTGCAGTAGACAATTGAGCAAAGGATCACCAAGAATGTTAGCACCCTAATGCATTACTTGTGCAATGGAGAAAAGCTTTTATGAGCTCCTGGACATCCGTACCCCGTCCTTGGCAACCATCTTGCGTGCGCAGTCGACAGCGTTGGTGTACATGGGCGGCTGGCCAGGCAGCGGCTTGGCCTGCGTCTGCATGTTGACCTTGATGAGGTCCAGGGGGTGACCCGTAGCCACGAGGCACATGCCTGCAAGAGGAACAACGTCGTCGTTAGTGCCACGAGCATCTAATTAACACCACACTTGAATACTAATAGAGGCGAGATGCCACGCAACGTACCGCCGAACCCGCCGGTAATGAAGGACACGACGCCCGAAGTCGCTGCAGACAGAAGGCAACAGAACAGTCAGCTACACGACCATCTATTGCTGCAGCTACAGAGAGGGATGAGCAACTGAGGACGCACGTTTGTTGGTCGCTGCTTCGTCGCTCATGGTGGTTGGAAAGCAGGAGGAAGACGTCTGGGGCTCTTGGAGCGGATCGAGGAGTGGGCACGTTCGAATGCGCGGGGGGACTCGCCGTTTACGTGTGAAGCTGAAGCTTTGCTTCAAGTTGCCGCTCACTTGGCCCCAGTATGGGCCACCCCGCTGAAATGCAAGATCCGATCGGGTCTGGCAGGTTTAGACTTGGCGTTTGTATGCCGTGTTAAATGATGCGGGCTCACAGGATATTGCGTTTTGATTGGCTATTGCGTTTCAAAGGTGCACACGAGGCTATCGCCACCGGACCGACACGAAAGGCACTCTTATCGACACCGAAGTAACGGGCAAGTGACGCAGGCACCATGGCAATAAGCAACTTGCACGACGACTCCGTCCAATACACTGTATTGGACGAGCACCACGCCGGCCATGGGTCCTCTCTGGTCGCGCGTGACGCGCAAGTCTATCGGTCGGTCACTTTGCACTTAGCGCGATCGAAGTCTAGGCACAGGTGCTGTGCTGCACACCGACCTCGGCGTGGTACCCGCTCATCGTTGTCAGCGCCTGGATTGTGGGGTATCAACGCACGTTGCAGGCGTTGGCATGCAGTTCAACCCGTTGTCGGAACAAACGGACAGCGGCGGCGGCCAGTTCAACTTGCTCGCGCGCATGCCGCGTACTGTGCCAGTCGAGCAGTGAGTGGCTCGGTAACGACCCCAGCGTCCCAGGCCGCTGCTGACCAGCCAGAGCGTTTCGAGGAGCCATTGCCAACCATCACGCGGCTGAATGCTGCGCGCGCCCGGCTGGAAACTTGACTGGCGCAGGGCTGGTCCGCGCCGCAGAGACGCCTGCAATCTTGCAGGGCCACCAACCAGCCGGACGACTCGTCCTCGCGCCGAAGAGGCGGCGCTTGATTCGCCGAAATGAGTCGACGGTCGCGCCGCGCACTGGCCGAAATTGGGACGGGTCGCACGCCTTTTCAGCCAATCCGCACGCGCGGGTTTTGACCCGAATGGCGTTTCGATCGTTCTCTGCGCTGCTCTCACTTCTCTTCTGCCGATGGCTCGGTCATTGCTGAATTTGCGCTTTGGAGCGCAAGTGCTTTCCTGGCAGCCTTTCAGAGAAGAAGAGGGACGAGCCGCCGCTTGAGCCTAGACGTCACATCGAAGCTTAAGTTGCCTGGCAGTATACTAGTCTTTTCCCACCCGCCTTCCACCCCCCCATTGTATTGTGCCTCTTGCCAACGGAGCAGCGCTCGCGACGCTGTCCTGTTTGTACACGTGCATCTCACCAAGTAGCGCCAGGACCTCTGAGTCAACCACAACACACCCCGTCGCCTGGCCTACGTTATGGAAGTGCAGGTGGACACCATGCCGATCAACCAGAGTTCCAAGAAGCGCAAGAGCCTCTTCAACGCCGCGTCGCCCATCGCGCCACGTCTGCCGGCTTGTGCCAGCATGTGCTCTCCCATGACCACGCCGTTGGCCACCGCCCCAGCGTCGCCTTCGTCCGCGGCAGCCCCGACCGACGGTGTCAACCTGTCGGCCGCGCTGACGGCGCTCAAACTGTCGCTCAAGCGCGATCTGGAGAGCTTTGCGCCGCCTACACCCGCTGTGTCACCAGCCCACGGCCGCGGTCCTGCCAAGCGCGCTCGGTTCGACTTTGGATCCATTGATGAGGAGAACGAAGCAGACGCCGAAGAGCAACAACGCGTCAAGGCGCCGGTCGTCCCCACGACCACAAATGCGCTGCTGGCCGTCAGCAACCGCATCAAGTTTGAGCTAGAGAAGCGCCGACGCCGCGATCGAGAACGGGCGCAGAAGCCACGCAGACGGAAACAACTGAGCTACTTCGCGATCGTCGGAGCTTTCCAGCGCGCGGCGCACGAGCGTGAGCTCGCGGTGCAACTTGAGTGCGTGGTCGAGGCGTCGACGGACTAACTCCACATCGCCGAGCACCAGCAGCTGGTCGTCCGACCGACTTGCAGTCGTACCGCAGTCCGGTGTGTGACGTCCTCCCTTCCAGCATTGAGCATTTTGAGCTATCTATTCGAGCCACACATAGTCTTGTGCAAATAACTATCGTACTAATACAGAGAAACATTTACCATACGCCCGCGTTCGCTCTTCCTTGGTGCGTTGTAGAGAAATCCACTGAAGACCTTCATCTTGAAGCTCGTAGCAGCCACATGTCGCGACATTGACCAGGTATTCCCATCGCCACCTGGCCGCACATTACACTCGCGCGGGGCGGGGCGCGACCCACGCAGCGCTCGTCTGCCAGGCAACGCCGTATTCTCTCCATTACGCAGGACTGAAACCGGTCTCCTCGCCCACGAAGCCACATCTCACTCGCATAGCTGATGTATGAAGAGTTAGAGAGGTGAATGGAAGCCAGCAGAGGAAAAGCCGCCACTATTCAGCCCAAGAATTTCACAGTCGTTTCGTGATGTGGTCTTACACAAACTAGTGTCCGCCACACTATGTTTTTCTACCCACCAAACAAAAGTGCGTGTCCGCTGACCAGCCAAACCTCCATCCGATTCCTCTGTGCACCATGAGCGCCGTCGTCGCCGAAACCGAGAAGCGCACGCAGACGTACCTGCCCCAGATCGAGAATGGCCAGACGCTGACTGCCACGTCTCTGGCCGCGCTCAGTAGCGAGCTGCCGAGCTTCCGCCAGATCACGGGCAAAGTGCGCGACGTGTACGTGTTCGAGGACCGCGTGCTGCTCGTGTCCACGGACCGCCAGTCGGCGTTCGACCGTGCTCTGGCCTCTGTGCCCTTCAAGAGCCGCGTGCTGACGCTCACGAGCGTCTGGTGGTTCGAACAGACCAAGCATATTGTGCCCAACCACCTTCTGGGAGTGCCCCACCCGTCTGCCATGCTCTGCAAGAAGTGCACCGTGTTCCCCGTGGAATTCGTCGTGCGCGGCTACATCACGGGCTCCACGAGCACGAGCATGTGGACCAACTACAAGAACGGCAGCCGCGACTTTTGCGGCCACAAGCTGCAGGACGGCTACGTGCAGCACCAGAAGCTGCCGCAGAACCTCGTGACCCCCACCACCAAGGACGACGAGCACGACGAGCTCATCTCCGGCCTCGAGATTGTTCGCAGTGGACGCATGACCCAGGAGCAGTGGGACTACTGCGAGAAAAAGACGCTCGAGCTCTTCGCCTTCGGTCAGGAGCAGGCTGCCAAGCGCGGCTTGATCCTCGTGGACACCAAGTACGAGTTCGGCATCGATGATGCTACGGGTGAGATCATGCTTATCGACGAGATCCACACGCCCGACTCCAGCCGCTACTGGCTCGCGGACTCGTATGACGAGCGCATGGCGGCCGGCAAGTCCCCCGAGAACATTGACAAGGAGTTCCTGCGTCTGTGGTTCCGGGAACAGTGTGACCCGTACAATGATGCCGTGCTGCCGGAGGCCCCGAAGGAGCTCGTGAGCGAGCTGTCTCGCCGCTACATTCTGCTGTACGAGCTCATCACGGGCTCGCAGTTTGAGTTCCCGGCTTCGGGAAGCAAGCCCGAGGACGAGCTGGTCGAGGGTGTGCGCAAGGCTCTGCTCTCGAACTAGAGTTGATACCTGCACATTTATAATGATGTAGCAAGGCGAGTCTGGTGACCTCCTTGTAGATCAAATACATATGCATACTACATCAATTAATGTTGATGCATTAGCTCCCTGCTCGCGACGAGGGAGGACCTCGAGCCTCTTTCCTGCCTACGAACGATGACATTTCAAAGATGGACAGCGCTAGCGCAGGTGCAGGAGCTATGGTAGCCGCCGCAATTGTCGCCGCGGGGCCAACAGGTAGAACGGAGGCTTTCGACCGCTGCCCCAATATCTTCGACGATGGCGGGGATATTGTCGGTTCAGGTTGCTTCTTGGCATGCATTGCGGGCACACCATGGTCTTGGAAAAACTTGGCCGTCTCGCTTAGGCTCGTGCTCACTTCCCATCGAGGCTTGATGTTGCGAGCCTTCTGACAGCGTCTTATAAAGAGCAACATGCTGGATGCGGCCCGCAGTCTCCTCAACGGGCTGAGCTTGTGCATGTCACGATGAGTGAGTTTGACCACACCGCTGATGGTGATGACCGCGCCCAACGAAAACATGCCGAGTGCAAGTGGCTCCATGCGTGCAAACTCTTTGAAGTAGACGCCACCGCCGAAGATCGAGACGGAAATGAAGAAGCACTGGAACACAGGCACGACGAAGACGGCATCAAACTTTTGCAGTCCGTGGGCGAGCCAGTGAATTTGCATGAAGACACACGCGAGCATGCTGAAAGTGATGGCGTAGGCCTCAAACATGTCGAACTGGTTGTCTCCCTCAATGGTTGTCTTCATGAGCTCGGCCATTGACTTGGCAAACAGCACAGACTGCGCGCCGAAGATGCCTGACAACGCAGGGTAGCTGACCGAATGTAACTTGGAGAAGCGCTTGTACTCCGGTGAGCTCCTTCCTTTCTCCTTCAGTAAACGCTCCATCCTTCGGGTCAGCAGGAAAAGCGCAACGCACGAAATCCCCATAAGAGTCGCGTACATGGCAAAGAGAGGTTCGCGATAGAGTGCAACCAGTTCATGCACCGTGTAGCACGCGCTCTCCTTTTCGGCAAAAGTGGCAACCACGATGATGCCCAACAGCACAAGTGCGGTGCCAATTGCGTCGGATCTTGTAAACTTCTCTTTGAGGAAGAGCGACGCGAAAGCGACATTGGCAACCATGGTCGATCCTCCAACAGGAGTAGCCAGAGACTGTGGCAGGAAACCCAGTGCTACGAAGTCGAGTGCACTGCCGCCCACGACGAGGAGCAGTCCGATCACCCACAGCGGTTGGCGAAAGTAGCCGCGTTTAGAGCTAAGCGTACGGCCCTTGGCCTCGCGCATGAAGGAGAACTTCTGCAGGTTTACGCCCATGTTGGTGCAGACGGAGCCAACGATGCTGAGGATCACGCCCACATACCACAAACTACTGGACTTGTCTTCGATCTCGGCGCTCCCGCTTCCGTCGTGCTTGCTGCAGGTCATGGCCTCGTGTCCTGCACTTGATAAACGACGCGATACCCTGTTTACACGCTTCGAACGCTGTTGTTGTGTTCCTGCCTGGCCCCGCACTGCGTCTTGCTTCATATTTTTAGTTGTCTGTCATAAGATCCGACAATAGCGCACGTCTGAAGTGTTGATGACTGAAGTCACTTGGTGTTTGTAAGGCCCAAGTTGAAGTGGATGTAGCCATCTTAGCGCTGGCCCCGGCGATTCGTGAAGCGGCGCAAAACTTTGGCTTTGGAGAGCGCTTTCCGCGACAATTTCGCAGAAGGCGATTCCTGCCATTGCTTGATCAACTGCGGCGATGATCGCCGGCATGCACGAGGAACAACAATGCGTTCAAGCCGCGCCCAGATGCGTTGCGTGTCAATGCGGCGCTATTGTTCTAGATCTTCCCACACTGCTTGGATTTATCTCACTTTACTCTTCTAACTACGGCCGATTGATCGACCACTAACTACCGTCGAGCGCCGTGCATGCACTCGGACGCGCACGGCAGCTCGCTCCTAGCACTACACTACTACATCAACTACTACTTTACTTCAATTCGTCCCCGTTCAACACAGAATGGACTGCAGCGACATGGGCACGCTGGCCCGACGGGTGTTGAGACGTTGGGCGGACGGTCCGGGCGCGCTGCTCTCAGCCGTCCAGTCCAGCTTCATGGGCTGCACGGCCATCGCCGAAGCACCAGTTCCACTCGC
Source organism: Phytophthora cryptogea (assembly GCA_000468175.2). Classification (NCBI taxonomy): domain Eukaryota; phylum Oomycota; class Peronosporomycetes; order Peronosporales; family Peronosporaceae; genus Phytophthora; species Phytophthora cryptogea. The sequence goes on from AUWJ02011376.1 coordinate 9,740, forward strand.
GCCCGCTTCATCGTCCGACAGAGCGGGGTGCGCCACCGTGAGGGAAACCGCTTTCTTGCGGCTCTTGGCGCGGTTGCCGCGCTTGACCATCTCTTCCGTGGCGGGCGAGGCCAGGCGTCCGGCCGAGATGCCCTTGGCCGCAGTGTTGGGGTCCTGCATGATGCACTCGAGCGTGTACTCGAAGGCGGCGATCTTCTTGGCGATGTACTCCTTGTTGGTGCCCTTGGCCACGACCAGCGACTCGCGCAGCATGTCGATACTCTTCTGCAAGCTGCGGATCTGGCGGTGCGGCCAGCGCTGGATGCCGTGGCGTCGACAGATCTTCTTGAGCAGCGTGGCGCAGATGCCGAACTTGCGCGCCACGGCGGCAATGGGCATGTTGAAGCACTCGCGCAGGTCTTCAAGCTGCACCACGGGGCCGTAGCGTTTGTTGCTGCCTCGTGGTGTCATCGTGATGGTTCGTGGTGAAGCTGCAGCCGTTGCAACTGCCGGGTGCAGCGGCAGCTTGTAGGCCATGGGGCTCACGGAGTTGAAGGCGTCGAAGTTGAAGACGTCGGCGGGACTTGTGGCCCCCGACAGCGGCGAGGGCAGAGACACCTCGACCGAGAGCCCGGTCATCTTGCATCGGTAGCTGGGCGAGTGCTGCGGCTCGAGCTTGACCGACGCAGCGTTGAAGGCCGCGGGGCTGTCCCGCTTGAGCGACATGAGGATTTCGCCCATTAGCATGTCGTCCATGCTGAGCGACGTGGAGATCGGAGCCGTGGCGGCCATGAGGACGGAGTGGAGTTGATGCGCGAGACGCGGCGGATAGCGTTATGACCTCTTGGCCATTGTGGCGACCACGGGAATCGAGTGGCGTGTGCGCATAGTTTCCATTTTTCCAGATTGACTGCGTTTCACTATGCGGGTGGGAACAGACGCTAAACTTCAAAAACCTGCGGAACCCCATGTCGCTCGCGCTATGCACGACCGGATCAGACCCCATACAAAGCGCAAGCTAGTTTGCCTGCGAGACTCGATCGCGAAGAGGTGACGGGATCGTGGCGCTGCGCCCCCCTCCCTCCGCATCCCTTCGAGGTCCTTGGCGCGACCTTCGTGCGACATCACGCCCCTTCGGCCACGCGGCGAGATCTTTGGGGCAGCTGCGGCGCCAGCACTCGCCGACGATGGCTGCAGTTCTCAGCGAGAACTTCTCGCCCCCCACGACCAGTTGCGCGGCCTCCTCTGCCTCGCTGTGCGCTGTCAGGCCTCCGCGTGCCCGGCCGCTTAAGATCCGAGCGGCGCGTCCCCATTTGCCGGCGTCGGGCTCCGATGTTTGGTCCGTCTGAGACAATTGACGCTACATATCATCGGCGGGATCGGCTCCCATTGGTCCAAAAGCGTTTTGGCGAATGGCGTGCTCCCGAGGCTTGCGTATCAGCCGCTTACATTTCGTCAATCGGGACAACTTCAATGGACACCTTTGGATCCACTACAGTACGTGGCAACTCTAGACCAAGCAGTCGACAAGGGCGGCAACCAGCAAAGGGACCATGTTGCTCGTCCACAAAATCGTGTTGCTAATTTCCTTACTGATACTCGGATTGCTACGCTTTGGCCTTCTCCTTTTTGCGCTCCTGATACGCGTTCACGTCGACTTCGATGTACTGCCGAATCTGCTTCCGGGTGGCTCTGATGTCCTCCGCGCAGAACGCATTCGATGTGATCAACGCGTCAAGACCATCGTCCGTCACGTCCTTGCCGATCACACCACCGTTCTCGGACAACAGACCAACCTCCAAGCAGTTTTTCAGGATCACCTCGGCAAACTTCAGCACGTACACGCCACAGTCATAGCTATTCTCTTGCCGAGGGGCGTTCACGTTCATTGTCATGACGCGATCTATGCTGTACTCGGGTGCCTTGTCGTCGTCGCCTGAGCGCCCTTGGGAGTTCTCCCACTCCAGACGCAAAAATCTGTTAACAACAACCGTTAGACCCAACGTCGTCTAAAGAAACTAAGCGAACGCAACGTACGCTCTGAGGTTACGGATGATAGCAGCCTTGCGGTGGTAGGATCCTAGTGGGTCCAAGACAGCGATGCAGGAGAATGCATCGTCCTGATGGTTGAAATTGCATGCCACGACAGGAATGAGTTTAACAAACATTGTCTTCAAATACTCATGAAAACGTACCTCGTTGCACGAGGCAGAACCTGCGAGACCGGGGTTCAAAATAATGGCGAGGCTCCAGTGCACACTGAAACATACAGTACAAAAGGTTAGCGTAATGGCAAGGTTTGCGCACGAATATTGCAGTACGCACTCCTTATTGATAGGAATAAATATGATCGAGCGCCTGAAGAAATTGGACCGTGTAAGCCATGTTGAGACGTTCTTGTATCCAGCTTCCATTCGCGCACTTGTGGTAGCACCCTTTCCAGCCCTTAGCCTGGAGTAAAAATGCGAGCTGAGGAAGAGCACTTTTTCTTGGACGATCTCGTTGTCTCGATAATGCTCGAGCATCAAGCGTCTACAATTGAAAAAAATGACACCCCACCCAAAATGTCAGTACCCTTTCATTTGCCTCAGCCATCAGTACACTTACTTGAAATAATAGTCGATGATGTTGTCGTTCAGGTAGCGCCTGGGTTTGAGTCGCGACACATCATGACTGATAATTGTCACGATGTCTGAAGTGCAGGGTGGCAATGGGTACGTAAGCACCGTAGTGTTACCGGTAATGTCATCCATATCTGACTCCGACGAGCTGCAAACAAAGATACAAGCTGAGTGCGCACCAATCTGAAATACATACATCAACGTTGGTCCCGTACCTATCCGCTTTCCCCCCGGCATTTTTCCGCCGCCGTGAGCGCCGGTCTGGACGGTAGGTAAACGGATCTTTCACCAATGCTTGGAGATGTTCTTTCGCTTGATCCTTCTCATTTCTGCCAACATCAACAACAGTGAAAGAGTTAGAGCGCGGTAAATGTCTACAGATTTTTCGAGATGTGTCATACATCATCATAATGTCGGTCACGGCTCGCAGGTGGTCGATAACCTCGACTAGATTCGCTCCTGTAGCGTCCTCTAAAGGTCGGAGGACGATGTATGCTTTTGAAGCGTCTTCAAACATTCACAAGCATCGTCAGCTTCAGACTCCGTTGTTTCCTCTGTAGAAATATCGCCATAACCCACCAGAACATGCAGGATCGTAAAAACTCTTCATCGCAACTTGATCCGATTCCAGCGGCAGTGGTAACTTTAGTGCTATAAAGGAGGCCTCGTCCAGCAACTGCTCCATCCTTCCTGACTCCTCAACATCAATTTCGTTGCTACCAGCTTCCTTAGACACGTCGTAGTACCTGATCACACACGAGCGTTAAGTTTTGGCGAAGGCAAGTGCCACTTGACAAACGTACCTAGCATCACGCACACTGTCCAGGTCAATCAAGTAGTTCTCTTTGAAGGGCCATGAGTCGTACTTCGCCCGAATGTTGCGCATGCACAGCCCGTTACCTCGAAAAAATAAGTCAACAATGCACTGAAAGAGACCGATCATCACGTCACAATTGTGAATCCGCGCCGTGGCAAGTAGCTCGATATCCTCCAGGTCGACTGCCGGCTGCTTCTCTTCCTGCGCTTCTGTTTCTTTATTTTTCTGTGAGCCATTCAAATCTCCCACCTCTGCATCCGGTGTTCGTTTGGTAGGGCTGCCGACTTGCACTTCAGGCTCCGAGTCCGAGTCCAGTGCAATTGGTTTGTCCGCTGATCCTTCTGAGTTCATCTTCCGTTTACCAAGCCTCGCTGATCGCATCTTGCGAAGCGAAAATGACGGACTAGAGACCGGGGAGTACTCATGCAGTCGAGACTTTGTTCGATCGCGCAAAGAGTAGTGACTCATTACCGGTGTAGAGGTTATCCGTTCGTTGTTCAGCCTCAACCTCTTCTCCGTAGACGCTAGCAGTGTCCGAGGTTTCGTCGATGTCTTCACTGGTACCCTTGTGCTTACCCACCCACTGGAACCCGAAGGTGGCCTCGAAATATCCTTCTTTGGCACCGGTGCGCTGGCAGCCTCTAACGACGAAGGCGTCGAGTACGCCAATGATTTTTTCGTCGACATCGATCCACGATTTTTGTTCGTGTTTTTCTTGGTAAGATTCGCAAGAAAGTCGTTTTGCTGGCTTGGTGGATTGAAAACCTGCAGCAACACCACTGAAAATTCAGTTTTCTCCGTCTTCTCATCATAAAACAAAACAGTTTTCTTTACACTGTCGAGCACCCGGTCTCCGCTGACCATTGGACGCTTGGAGCTGACGATGGATGACCCAGGAGCACTGATGCTCTGTCCACTGGCCTTGGGTCGATTGGACACATACTTGTCTGGGCGTTCTTCTTGTCGTTGATGCTCTTGTTGTTGCTGGTCATTGCCTCCATAATGTCTGCCGCTGCTGAAATCGAAATTGTTCGGTCCGTCCTCTCCCCAATTGTAGCGGCGGGTGGAACTGGAGTGAGAAGAGAAATAGGACACAATCGTCCACAGGAAAGAGCCACAACGTCTACAGTAAGCGACAGCCACGCAATATAATTGAAAATAAATTGCCAATAAATTGCGAGTGGACGCACGGTCGCGAGCGCTCGGCGGCCGTATCGAACTCGAGCGTGTTGGAGTAATGCGGCGAGCTGGAGCTGCTGGAGCGGTGGCTGGAGGGTGCGTGCATGCGGTTCGAGGCGTGGTGCCGAGCACCAAAGCGCCGCGCCGGGTACTCGTTGTCCATGGTGGCTTGGCTGTCGCGCAATATGGGGTCCAATGATTGTGTGGTGCATAATTTGTTTTTTTGCAATTATATTGTTGTGAATACCTTGTAATTTGTAAGGACCATAATTGCATTTGAATTGATGGAGCTTACAATTATTGGTATGAAATGGCTTTGGCAATAACAGTAAAGATGCGTCTACTCGGGTAGGTGGAATTCATAGGCCGAGTGGTAGCGCCTCGTTGTTGCTGCGATTTTATATGAGACGTGCATTGGCTAGAAGATGACAAAAGTCCGAGTTCGAGATGATTGAGCTGCGTATGAACCACCAAGCCACGTTACATTCGTGAAAACTCAACGCAACACGAAGCACCGCTTGGGCAAATGGCTTCCTGGATGGAAGAATCATACATCTTCTGCTCTTAGCACCTATTTGCTCGCTGCCAATACCTTCGGATACATTCTCATTCTTCTAGTTGATACTTGCAACTCGTGATAGCCCTCGAGTGCTGCTCGAGTAGTGCAGCATAAACAAACGTGCTCCGTCAGATCCACTTGCC
>AUWJ02011437.1:0-20104 GCA_000468175.2 Phytophthora cryptogea
TACCACGTTTTGCTTCTGGTATGCCGTGACGCCATGCATCCTCTGCACCTTCTTCCAGTTTAGGTCCATTAGCGCCTTGTGCATTACCTTGTTCTCCTTGGCTAATTTGGTGGTCATAAGGTTCATCGCTTTGCTCGCTTTGTCCTTGGTGGTGATGCCAACTACTCCTTTGTATTCCTTCCGCGTCCTGCTCCATCTCCTCTTTCCTGCCCACACCGGCCTCATGTGTGTCAGTGCCGGATGGGGCGTTACCCATACTGCTGCCTTTGACTGTTTGAGGTGCGTTGCGATGTTCGCTCCCAGTTCTTCATTGCTGCCCCCCACGTTGATTTCTTGTTCCGTGAAGGCCCATCCGTGGTGCGCCGTGGCCCCTCTTGTGGGTTGCTCTACCCAGAACCGGTGATGCTGATCCTCCGAGTGATGCTTGACCCGCAGTTTGTTGTCTTCCGCTGGTTTGAACATGAGCCCCGGAAATTGTGCCAACAACGATAGTCCTAACTCGCGGAACCTGTGCGCTTGTCGACTCTCCATGGGCATCCCAACCGTCTGCGGTTCCAATCGCACTTTGCCATGCTCTATGAAGGTGATCCTGACTAAGTCCTTTAGCGATTGGACCTTGTGTCCATTCAGCACCTTCTTGTATACTGTCCATTTCTGCTCTGCACCCTCCGCATCTCTAGGTATTAACCGCTTGTGGTGCAAGTCTTGTACAGTTTGGTGAATCATTTCACCCTTTACCTTTTCCATTCTTTGCTTGACAGTCTTCATGCGAGTCAGCAGTGTCGAGTTCATTTGACACACTAGTCCTCTGTGTTCCCATCTCGTCTTGAGTCCCAGGTCATGCTTCATTTCCTTCCTTAGCGCTACCACTTCTTCTTGTTCGTTTTCGATCTCTTCCGGCGCGAAGGCCCTCTCCACCACCGTTCTCCCTGTAGTCCACATACCCTCCTTCCATTTCGGATGGCCTCCGTGGCTTGACGGCATGATGTGGCCGATTCTCAGCCCCTCCTTGCTCTGGAGTAGTGTACCCGCCGCTTGTGTGCGCTGGGTGGTTGTGTTGGCCCACTTCTCCACTGTCGACGCTGCCATGGCTACTAGCTCCGTTCGGATGTTTGGCATTCCTATGCCTCCTTCTTTTGGTCTCTGCTCCGCCACCGCTGCCTGGATCCATCCTCTCGGCGGTTTATCTGGTTTTGCAAAGGAAGACTTCCATACGAAATTCCTGATTCTCCAATCCGCCTCCTGTGTCAGTGTCTTGTCTGGCCACGCGTGCCTTGCCACGTACAGCAATTTGGGGATAATGATCGCCGCTGCGATAGCCGCTCTTTCTTGAACCGAGTTTGTTTTTTCCACGGCGAGTGCCAGTCTGGTTGTCAGCGTCGCGAAGGCTTTCGACCAAGCACTCTGTGTAGTGTCCTCTGGACCCGTGATGTGTCCGAGATATCTCGTTTCCTTGACTTCCTCTACTGCGTCCACTTCTTCCCCTGCGTGACAGTGCGTGGTCATTGCCTTCCCCAGATGCACGGCTACTGATTTCTTCACGTTGAGTCTGAGTCCCGAGACGTCGGAGAAACTCTTTACGACCCCAAGCGCTACAGTCTGCATGTTCGAGTTCGCTATATAGATTGCCGTATCATCCGCATACCCCGCGACTTGCGTCTCTTCCCCTTCCGCATCTTCCCCCAATCTCACACCCTTGAGTCTCGGCTCATGTTGCACAGCATCATACAGGAGATCCACTGCTAATATGAACAGTAGAGGGGCAAGAGGACACCCTTGTCTGATGCCACTCGTCACTTCTATCGCTCGTGATAGCGTCCCGTTAGCCATGAATTTTACCGTTGTGTCGTTGTGTGTTGCTTTGACGGTGGCTCTGAATTTGGGTGGGAACCCTTTCGCCTCCAACACCTGGAGTAAGAAGTCCCTATCTAACGAATCGTACGCTTTGGCAAAGTCTAACATGAGCACCTGCGCTTTGTCGTACTCCTCCGTTCCCTTCGCCGCGATCTTCGATGCCTCCAGAATGTCGATTGCTTCGTGAATTGTTCTGCCCGGTATAAATCCGTACTGAGTGGAGTGTACCAACTTCGTGATGTGCACCCTGCATCTCCACGCTAGGATCCTTGTAAAGATTTTGTAATCTGTGTTCAATAGCGCGATAGGTCTGTAATTAAGGGCATTGCTCGTGTCCCCTCCCTTGGATATGCTGAAAATGTACGCCTCACTGAAAGACTTGGGCGTTTTTCCACTGTCCATGAAGATGTTGAACAGCCTTGTCAAGATCGGCACTAGCGACTCCGCATGATCTTGATACCACTCGTTGCCGATGCTATCTGGGCCGCACGCTTTCCCCTTTTGCATTGTTTTATCGCCGCTGCGACTTCTTCTTCTGTTATGCTGTGGTCGATCATGTCCAAGTCCACCTTCTCCCACGAATGTTTGTTCTTGTCGATGAAATCGCTCGCTCCTCCTGCGTCTTCTGCTGTCCCGGTGAAAATGCGTGCCCAACTGTCCGCCAAAGTGTCCGCCTTTTCATGAAGTCCCCGATTAGGACCTCCTTCTGCCCTTGCGAGAGTGGGTATGATGTTATTTTTTACTTATCCTGCTGAAGAAGTATTTCGTGGACGCCTTCGACGACCATGCACCCTTGTTTATGAGTCCCCTCCTTTTTATTGCCCGTCGCTGTGTCTGCAGGTTCCTCAGTTCCTCTGCCCACTCCTTCCTTTGGTGGTCCTCTGCGATTCCGTTCTCCCCCCCTGTGCTCAACTTGCGCTTTAGTCTTCTAATTCGCTGCCTGAACCCTCTGGTCATCCTTCTTCTGGCCCTTTGTTTTATATGCGTCATTTCGTTCTTCATGCTTGTCTTGAACTGATCCCAAGCCTCCGCTGCCTCTCCTTCTGCGAAGTGCTCCTGCTTGCGTCCCCAGTCTTGGATTCTTTTTGTGATCATGTCTCTGGTGGCAGCTTGCACGTAAGATGGCGGTGGGTAAACCACTTCCCGCTTCTTGATCCGAACTGCCCCCTTCGGGTAGTGCATTTCTAGTATGACTCCCCTGTGGTCTGAATCGCATATGCCTTCATCCGTCGAGACCCCCCGTATCTGCTTCCAATCCTGTCCTGAAATGTACCATCGATCTATCCTCGAGGACCCTTTTGTGCCATCGGCCGCCTTGTGTCGGTGGGTATGATGGAGTTGTGCGTATTGCTGTAGTTCCCGTTCCGTTGTCACCTCCGGCATGTTGCACTCTCCAGTGTCCTCGAGCGCGTTTCGCTGTATAAATCTCTTTAGGGCCTTGGCTCCCATATCTTCGGTGTGTCCTGAGCCTCTCCTGTCCAGGTCTGCCCTCTCGACACAGTTGAAGTCTCCTCCGCACACTAGAGTGTGCTCCATTGGGAAGCTGATGTCCCTTAGTGTTTCGAAGAAGCGGGTTCTTGCAGCGCCGTGTGACGGTGCATACACGTTGATGAATATATGTTTCTTTCCTTGTATCTCCCCTGTGGCCATGACTAGGTGCTCAGACCAATGCTCCTCCCCCCATCCTTTGAGATCCTTCACGGCTCCGTATGGGTTGATTAGAATGGCTACCCCAGCCCGTCGTTCAGCTCCTGACGCCCACAACGATAGTACCGTCGCGCATGTTTGTTTGTAGCCCCACATTGCCGCATACTGGGCCGCTGCTGAGTCCTGCTCCTGCTCTGTGAGATGCGTTTCTTGTATAAATATGATGTCCTTGACTCCCCTCTCTTGTTTCTCCTTCACCGCTTGCAAATACGTGCCCAGTGTCTCCCTGTGCATCGCCATTCCTCTGACGTTGTATGTCGCCATTCCCAGTGTTTTATCCGCAGCATGCTGTTGCGCTGCAAGTCGTCTTATTCTCCTTCTCCGAGTCCTTGTTATCCGTGTGATTCTTCTATTGAGTGCTTTGTGCTCCTCTTCTATCTCCTCCAGTCTATGTTGTTCCGTGATGTGCTCGTAAAATATCGTGATTGTCTGTTGCCCCCTCTCTTCCGTTGTCCTCTTCTCGATCCTCGCGCAGCCTTCTTTACTAGATTGTGGCTGAGTCATTTGGCCTAGGTGTGTGTTGCCCGGTCCTCTGCAAGGCCGTAGTATCTTGTGCTGCATTTTGCTCCCGGCCCGAGTCCGTCTTTGGCCCGGTCAATGTCGGTGGATAGTGTGCTTTGAGCATTTGGAGTTCTCCTTCCATGACCCCCAACTTGGCTGTGTCTGATTTGGCCTCTGCAGGTTCTGCTTCAAGCTGTGCTCCTACTCCTCTCCCTCCTTGATCTGCCTCCGGTTGCGTGGGCTGTTGGTAATCACTGACTGAAGCGTCTGGCTCTTCGTGACTTTCGCTTTCTGAGCTGCTATCTCTTGATGTGGGCGGTGAGACTTGGATGGTTTGCTTGCCTTCCTTAGCTGCCCTTCTCAGAGCTTTCAGCTCCTTGGTTGCTGCTTTCGCTACTTTCTCGGCATCGTACGGGTCTGCGTCTAGAGCGCGTCCTCCGTATTTGATGAGAATGGCGTTTCGCCGTTCCGTGAGTTGTCTCCACTGCTCCGTGTATGCATGATATCTCTCAGGCTCGTAGGTCACCGCTTGGTAGTGATTTCCCAAGTTGCTGTAGTGCAGCACCATGATTATGGGGAGCGTTCCGGCTGCTATCAACTCTCGTAGAATGTCGGCCCCTATATGCGAGGGCAGGGTGGAGACTACTCCCGTCTCAATGGCTGTCTTATCCGGCAGCACCACATCCTGATACCCGTACGCCTGCAATCTTACCTGCTCCTCTTGCACTACATCCAAGACAAACACCATTTCCCTGGCGTGCATGGCCATTGCTTTGATATGCTCGGGTCTTACCCAATAGTTCATTGGTACCGAGGCTTTCACTGACCTGTTTCTTTGGTCCGCGTAATGGTTGGCCAGCGCGCAGAGCTTGTCCTTGTCTGCTTCTAGGTTGGTGCTGATTTTTCCGGCCCCTGCTAGGGCCGCATCCATTTCTGCTGAGTGTACTTTGTATTCATCCGCGACGTTCGCAATCATGTTGTTCATAACTTGCTTTTTAATGCTGTTCGCTGCTTCCACCACGTCCGGTTCAAGCGGTATCAAACCTGTCTTCACGTTGTGCAGAGCTGCCATGAAGGCCAGCCACCCACAATGTCCATTCGCTGCCACATCGGTAAGCTTTCCCCCAACGATATCCAGCCATTCCTGTAGTGGCTTGCCCATGTCGTCCCCACTTTTTATTCCTGTGAGCAAGAAGCCGTCCTCCCCCAACTTCTTGCAGTCCACATTCGATCCGTGAATAGCACCCTTTCGTTCCACTTCTTCAGGCTCACGCGTGTTGGTTGTTACGTAGCTGTGCATGTACTGCTGGATTGGTCCCTTGTTTTTCTGCCAGTCCACCCCCTTTCTCTCAGTTCCTGTCTTGTCCTCCCTGCATGCGGCTTCTCCGGGGGTAAGTGTCTTCGTCGCTTTGCTTGTTTTCCCTCTCTCTGAGTCCCCCTTGTCTTTCCAAGATTCCGATAATTGCCTTTTGGGTGATAACGATCGCGGCCGTGAATCTCCGCTCCCTTTGTCGGTGCCGAGTTCCTGTCCCGTGCAGTGTATGCCCTCCTCACTTCGATCAATATTTTCACTTCCCTTTTGCGTTGATCTGTACATCTTGGTCATGGAGTTGTCTGCGTGGGTTCCGATTTCACTCGTTGCCGTTGCCGTTGCCTCCCCCTCATCGGTGGCGCCCATTTCGTCGTCCTCCATTCTGTAGTCATAAGTTGCTTCTTCGACGTCTGTCTCCGCTGTTCTCTGTCTGTGGGCTGGATCATCCTGAGCTGCTGATTTCTCCGTTCGCTTTGCGTATTTGCTTCCTTCCTCCGCGTGCGCCCAAGGTGATTATGTTTGATCTTGCCTTAAATCTTGCTGCGCTCTCATGGATTGTTCCCATTCTTGGGTAGTGTAGGCCTTCTTAGATCCTCCTCTGCGGCTGTGGAAGTCCTTGTTCGCTGCCGGTCTGGCCCCTTTGTCCGCCCTGTGTTTGTTCCTCTGATCTTGGCCAACAGCTGTTCCATGGAGGCCGGCTGCTCTGCGCTGCTGTAGTCTCTGCATCCTTGCCCTCTGTTGGATGGTAATTTCCCTTCCACTTGCCTCCAGTGAGCCTTCTTCGAGGTTTGCACTCTATTCGGAAGAGTCCTGCAGAATCTGCCTGAGTGGTCAGGTGCACCGCATACTGAGCATGGCCAGTGGCTGTATACTTCATGATGGTAAACCGTCAGTCTTGCTGAATCTACTTCGACTGTTGATAGCTGCCGTAGCCCTGTTGGGCATGCCGTCGCCTGAATGGTCACCCTCCATTGCTTGTCGTTGATGCTCCCTTCTCCTGTTTCCACATGTGCTAAGGCCTGCACCTGTAATCCTAGCTTCTGCGCTAGCACCCAGTAGAGATCCGACGAGGTCATCGAGCCTTTTTTTACTTCAATCGTGAACCTGTAGAAGTCTAATTGGATCAATTTGTTGTTGATCTTTGCTTCCTCCCTCTGCGATTCGTAGTCCTCCAGTTTCAACATTCTCATCCCCAGAGGCATCCCCCAACCAGCCCATTTCATGGCCGTCTTCTTTCCTTTGAAGGTGACCTTGACTACCCTTGTGTCTGGGTTGATTTCGACCCTCGACAGGTCTTTCTTAAAATCCTGGATTTGCATCTTTTGCAGAGGAGCTGCTTCCGCTCCCATGTGGATGTGTTGTAGGATGGCTTGCTTGGTCATGTTCGGTCCGAAACGCTGCCCTGGTAGTAGATGAGCGTACAGCGGGTATTCAATTGCCATGAACAGATCCGTGAAGGCCGCCAACTCTCTCGCATCCATGATCTGAATTAAGAATCTGGGTGGTACCGGGACTTTAGCTGATGGTTTAAAATCATCTCGATCGCTTGCTTCTCCTCATCGGTCATTTCCCTTAGCACTCTTATCGGGTCTGCCGGTTTCATGCACAAGTCGTGCCACCTTTGCTGCTCGCTCATTGGGTCAGTCCCCTTCGTCCTTGTTTCCTCTTTCGCTGACACTGCTGCTTTGAACGATTTGACTGCTGGCTGTGTCTCAATGTTCTCACTTGTTGACCTTGGGACGTTCACGAAGGTGAATTGGCGCAACCTTGCTTCGAGCTCCTGTTGATCGATGCCGTCGACTGGTAACCATGCTCCCATTAGTTGCTTGAGTCTTTCTATGTGGTCCTCTTTGGAACAATCCCATGTACTTAGTAGCCCCCTGTACCTGTCCCTCTCCCCTCTCGGAAGCTCATCTGTCCACAGCTCTCTAATCTTCTTCTTTTCCTCCTCGGGTACGTCGTCTTGTTTGGTTTCCCCAAGATAGTTCACGAATCGTCGTTCTTTGGCTAAATCGTTCAGCTTAAGGACTGTGTGCAACACGAAGTCCTTAGGGGCTTTGTTCAGGAGGTAAGTTCGCAGTTGCGCGAAGACCATTGTGCCATCCCCTCTGTCTGGAGCCCCTGGTCTCATGAGATTTGATCTCGCAGCACCGTCCCCCGTCGCTGTTTTGTTTGTTCCGCGGCGAACGGCGCTCGTCCCCTGCGCCGTCACGGTCCGCAATGTTTCCCCTCTGTTTGTTTTCCCATTTAGTCCCCCGGCTGAGTCACTTTTTTGAGCTTGTGGCCTCCCTCGCGTCACCTTCGTCCATCCGTGGTTTTCTTCATCTCCTTTTTCTTGCATTTTGTTGCTTGTAGCTTTGCTGTTGCTGCCGTCCTTCGTCTTCTCCGCTTGCATGTTTCTTCGTTGTGTACCGATCGTGCGACCTTTCGTATAGACTTGAAGATTGTATGGTCCGGGGGTTTTGCGTCCTTCCCAACGCCCCCCGGCTCCTTGTGTGTCTTGAGCGTTCTCCTCTCTCAGCCGGAGTCTTGAGCGGTCGCGCGCAAATTTGGAAGTGGAATGCCAATTCATGTTCTCTTACATGTTTGTAAATGATAGAAACACTTTCCGGTCTCAGCAACAGCCAAACAAGCAGCGCGGGCCGTAGATACCGCGACCAAAAAGGAACACCAAAAGTGTTCCAGTAGCCGATCGGGTAGCGCCATCCGTAGCGGAAGCCACCGGCGAATGGAAACATGAACCAGTTGCGATACCCGGGGAAGAACCGGCGTCCAACGAACTGCTCCGTGGCCTCAGACGGAATTGGTTCTTGACCGCCAACAAGTATCACTCCAGCAGGGAGCGAGTTGGGGGCGACATTATCTGCGTGGGCGCAGCTCAGGACTACGATCAGCAGGAACAGCAGAGCGAGAATCGAGCGCTTGAACATGGTTGGCAGCAATACTTGGGGTAGTCGAGACTTGTGTACCGGACGGAGCTCAAAAAGTGAAGTGAGTTGGGACTGAAAAACACTTTCGTTGCCAGTAATGCAACAGCAACTTAAAACCTTTCTCGTCGACGTCGCGCAGATTCCTCCGCTTCAACTTGACTAACCAATCGGCTCGGAGGTTTTTGCTGCTTTCAAGAGAAGTACGCCGAAACTGTTCCTTGAGAGATACTTCGTGACTAGCGACCTTGTTGCAATTGCCAATGGCTTATGTCTCCAGTAAAGCGAGCTTTGACGATACTTTGAAATCAGCGTTGCCTGCTTTCATCACGACGCTCGTCAGCCTCGACAAAAGCCAGAAAAACTACCAAATGTATCCATGTTTTTCTACTAGCACAACAGAGGCCGTGGCCATAAGCAGCTCACGAGTAGACCTCTCTATCCTAGCATGCGGGCATCAAGTAGGCCGGACACAGACAAATATCTTGCTGTGCCTCCTTCCTCCCCTTTGCCGCTCTCATCCTGTGGGCTCTACCACTTGGCACGCAGCTCGTTGGGGAATGCGGTTACGAAGTTCAGCCACTTCTGCACGTTCGGGTACTTCTTCAGGATGTCGTCGCCCACCACCTTCACGCGCTCGAACACCTGCGTGTCGTCCTTTGAGGGGGACGCGCCGTTCACGAACGTGGAAGACGCAAGGCGCTTCTCCAGCACATCCAGAGCCACAGAGCCCGTGGCGGAAATCAGAGCGGCCGAGCCGGTAGCTGAGGGGGCCGGGGCGGCTTGCTCATCCGGCTTCATGGCGGGGAACAGCAGCACCTCCTTGATGTTAAAGCGGTTGGACAGGAACATGGTCAGACGGTCGACACCGCAGCCCCAACCAGCAGTGGGCGGCAGGCCGTACTCCATCGCCGTGCAGAAAGACTCGTCGTGCGGCTGGGCCTCGTCATCACCAGCGGCAGCCTGCTCCATCTGCTCAATGAATCGCTCACGCTGCACCTTGGGGTTGTTCAGCTCCGTGTAGGCATTGCAAATCTCTGCGCCAGCCAGGAACAGCTCGAAACGTTCCGTGAGGCCGGCCTTCGAGCGATGGTACTTGGCCAGCGGCGAGTTGTACACGGGCTGGTCCATGATGAAAAACGGCTTGGTCCAGTTGGCCTTGTTGTCCTCAATGAAGTGGCCGACCAGCTTGTCAAGCAGCCGGGCGATCGAGCGAGGCGCAGCGCATTCCAGCTCGTACTTGGTCACGAGCTCCTCCAGCAGAGGCAGACACTTCTCCGGGTCGTCAATAGGGATCGTGACGCCCGTGGCTTCTTCCACGGCAGCGACCATGCTCACACGCTTGAATGGGGGCGTAAAGTCAATGGTCACGGGCTCCTCGCCAGGCTCCTTCTGGATCGTGATTGAGTAGCTGCCGGTGATCTCCTTCACCATCTCGGAAAAGAGCTTCTCCGTGAGCGTCATGAGGTCGTTGTAGTCGGCGTAGGCCATGTAGAACTCGCAGCTCGTGAACTCGGGGTTGTGCGTCAGGTCGATGCCCTCGTTACGGAATTGACGTCCGATCTCGTAGACGCGGTCCAGTCCGCCAATCACCAGTTGCTTCAAGTACAGCTCGGGAGCCACACGCATGAACAAGTTCATGTGGAGGTCGTTGTGGTACGTCACAAAAGGTTTGGCCGTAGCGCCACCCACAATCATGTTCATCATGGGGGTCTCGACCTCCAAGAAGTGCTGGTCGTCCAAGAAGCGACGGATAAAGTTGATGATCTTGGCGCGTGTCTGGAACACTCCACGCGTGTCGTCGTTCATGATGAGGTCCAAGTACCGTTGACGGTAGCGCGTGTCCTGCTGCAGCGTGAGGCCGGCGTGGCCCTTGGGCAGCATGTGCATGCACGGAGAGAGCAGCACCAGCTGCTGCGGGAAGATGGACAGCTCGCCCTTCTTGGACTTGCCGGGGTGGCCCTTGACGCCCACAATGTCTCCGCGTCTCAGGATGCTGTGGATCTTGGCGAAGGCCTCCGCGTTCTCGTACGTGCCGACGTCCGACATGATCTGCAGCTTCTTGCCGTCCGCGCGCAGGTCGTAGAAGACCAGTTTGGCGCCCGACGCGCGCTTGCTGTGCAGCCGACCGGCCACCGACACGACCACGTCCGTGGCGTGGGATCCGGCCTCGGCGTCGCCGAACTTCTCGTGGAACTCGGGCAACGAAGTGGTCACCTCGAACTTGTGAGGGTAAGGGTTGACACCCTGCTTCTCCAGCTCCACGAGCATCTTCTCGCGGTTGGCAAAGTACGCGGTCGGGTCCAGCTCGTCGTCGTCCGCGGATGCGGTGGCGGCCTTGGCGGGCTTGGCAGCGGCCTCGGCGGCCTTCTTGGCGGCCTTCTCGGCCTTGGCCTTGGCCGCCTTCTCGGCCTTGAGGCGGCGCTTGAGCTCGTTCTTGCTGATGGGGGCGGGGGCCGCCTCGGTCGGGACCACGGGGGTGTCGGCGCTGCTCATGGTGGTGCGAAGGGGTCTGGATGCAGAATGAATTGGATTCATTGGCGGAGGCGGTGTTGGTGTGTGCCACATAAAGTGGCTGAAACTCGACTAAGTGCGACACAAGTTGAAGTGGGTTGGTCGATTGGGGACGACGAGAGCGTTCTGGTGGTTAAGGAGGTTTCCATTTGGAGTGCCCTTTCCATTTGAGGCATGTGAAGGGATGAGAATGATCGCTTTGGTTAGGAGATTGGGTGCATTTAAGAGGACAAGCATGTTTTTTGGAGATTTGTTAGGGAAGTTTGGTTTTCAGCGTTCGAGACCAGCACATCGAACAGGAATCGGCGCATTGACAAGACTTTTGACTCCTGATTCTTAGCGTTGGAATGGAGAGCTCCAGCGCCTCGCAGCTTACGAGCGTTGTGGTGGTTCTTCGCGAGATTTCTCAAGTTGAAGCGCTGCCCCATGTTCTGCTGTCTATTGAGTCCTTTATCGGTGTTTCCTCCAAGTGGACAATCGCCCGAGCGTGTCAACTTCCGTCGCTGAGACTTGTCCAGTTCATTGTCACGAGGGGTCTCCAAGAATTCTTCGATGCTCCAGAAGATGAGCCGTTCTACCGACAATGGCAATTTTCAACTGGGCTACCATGTGCCATTGAGTCTGGGGATATGGAGCTTGTTCGGTGGTTAGTGGAGTACTTTGGCGAGTGTCAATTGCCTTCTCGAACTGTTGGAGAGGCTGCAGCGCATGGCCGTTTGGAAATTCTGCAGTGGTTGGTGACTAAGGGTTACGAGTTGAGAGGACGAGGAGATGAAGTGGAGACCGCGGTGAAAGCTAACTATACAGAGCTGGCGATGTGGCTGAAGGAGAATGTGCCATCTTCGCTAGACGGCAATTCCCACAGAAAGTTACCCGCGTTGGCAGCAGCGAATGGCAACTTAGAGTTGGTACAATGGAGCTGTGAGGACTTTCTCGAGAGTGTAGACGGATCGTTGGTATTTTCCACGGCGGCATCACGGGTTATGAAGGAAGCTATCGAAGCAGCGGCAGAAGCCGGCAATGCTGCAATTCTGGAGTGGATTCTGAGCTGTGCGAAGACGGCGGATGGAGTTCGAGTAGATCTGGGCATGTTAGCTGTTGGGGGGCATTTTGAACTGATGAAGCGGCTATTCACTCAGTACAAGACGATTGTTGCCATTGGAAGTTCCGTGCGAGAGGCTGTTCTAGCCGGTCACTTGAATATACTGGAATGGCTTCACTCTTCCTTCGGGCTCTGCACTTTCACCGGTATGTTGAACAAGGCCGTCGAAAATGGACACCTGGAGGTCGCAAAGTGGCTACGCTCCAAGTCGACTGGGGTTTGCTCTCCCCAAGCGCTCGATAACGCCGCAAAAAATGGTTTCCTGGATGTGTTAGCGTGGGCTCACGAGAACACGAAAGGCGATTGCACACCAAGGGCAATACGCGGGGCAGCAGGCGAAGGACATCTTGATGTGGTGAGGTGGTTGAGCAAAACGTACCCTACCAAATGCACGACTGAGGCCATGGACCAAGCTGCTGCGAGCAACCATCTCGACGTGGTGCAATGGCTTCATATGAACCGTATCGAGGGCTGCTCAGTTGCGGCTATGAATGAAGCTGCAGCGAGTGGACATCTCGAAATGGTTAAGTGGTTGCATGCGAATCGTTCCGAGGGCTGTAGCGTCGAAGCAATGGACCGTGCTGCAGCAAACGGACACTTTGACGTGATGAAATGGCTGCACTCGAACTGCACAGAGGGATGTACCGTAGCAGCGATGAATGGCGCAGCGTGTGCAGGCTATCTCAACATCGTAAAGTGGTTGCACTCCTCTCGTAGTGAGGGTTGTACCGTCGAAGCAATGGATGGAGCAGCCGAGGCAGGCCACTCGGAGGTGGTGAAGTTTCTCCACCAGCACCGAACGGAAGGCTGCACGAGTCGAGCCATGAATGCTGCTGCTGGTCATGGACACCTGAAAGTTGTTCGCTGGTTGCATCGGAGCAGAACTGAGGGCTGCACCTTGACTGCCATGGACCTCTCTGCAGCTTTCGGACACTTTGACGTAGTGCTATTCCTCCATCAAGAACGTGAGGAAGGTTGCACTCCCCGAGCTGTTACACAGACCGCTGCAAACGGATACAGCGAATTCCTGTCCTGGTTCAAGCTCCATTACCCCACGCAGTTCAGGATCGCAGCTAGAGGATTTCGACCGATAACAGCAAGTTGAAGTGGCCTTAATGTAGCCATCTCCATATGATTGGTTGAATCCTTTCCGCCTCGAGCCAATCAGAATCCAGCGAGCGTGCGATTCTAGCTAAACCTATTCATTATCCAATTGCTGACCTAGAAGCGTCGCGACATGTCCACCTTGACCAGCGTAACGGTCGTTTGTCGCTCCCGGCAATCAATTGCAGCCCTGCAGCACGTTGTCTGCAGTCTGGACGAGTTTTTGGACCCTTCCAGCAATTGGACCATCCATATGGCCGTCAAGTTCGGATCTGTGCGCCTTCTGGATCGTATCGCAGCTCGAATCGACGTCTTGGAGGATGGTAAAGAAGATCAACAGAAGGAAAATGAAGAAATGCAGCAGGAGTTCCAATGGAGCGTGGCCGAAGCCATGTGTCTAGGGTTTCTGGACGTCGTACAGTGGCTGGTTCGACGATTCCCCGGTGGTCAAGTGCCGTCGGAAGCAGTTGCAGACGCTGCCAAGAACGGCCACTTGACGGTGCTGCAGTGGCTCTTTGACCACCACGATTACGTGTATTGGGGTGGCGACGAGATGTACAATGCCGTGGCTTTCAACCATTTGGAGGTGGCCAAGTTCTTGAATGAGTACACAGCTCCACCAGCTGATGATATGTACCTAATTGACGAGGCAGCGAGACATGGAGATCTCGAGATGATGCAGTGGTTGCATGATGAACGTGGTGACCAGTTGACGTATGAAGGTGTGATGCGGGCGGTGGATAACGGGTTCGTGGAAGCTGTCAAGTGGATGGTGAAGACCTTCCCGAACAGCGTTGTGGCGAAAGATCTGCGCTTGGACAATGCGGCGGCGAATGGGCATTTCGAGATGGTTCGGTGGCTTCATGAACACCACGCGTGGTGCACCAAGCAAGCGATGAACCGAGCGGCGGGTAATGGGTATTTAGATATCGTGCAATTTTTGCACGAAAACCGTTCGGAGGGATGCACGACGGACGCAATGGACTTGGCCGCAGCTAATGGACACTTGGAGGTTCTGAAATGGCTGGACGCTAGCAGGAGCGAAGGCTGCACACAATTTGCGATGATCGATGCAAAAGCAAACGGACACATTGAGGTCGCGGACTGGCTTCGTCAGAAATTTCCTGACAAGTCAGACTAAGGATCCTCGAACTCAAGAGAGGGTGGATGTATTGAGAAGCGGAGAAGCATGCGTAAATTAATGTAAAACAATTATTCTTGACTTACTGAGGCGTGCTTGTTTGGCGTAGACATCCCGTGAAACGCATTACAACTCTGTTGTGAGAATTTTTATGTATTACCTCACTCGACCACTGTCCTGCCGGGAACTAATGCACGAGCTTGGGCTACCCATAAGTCTCGTTGTGTACAATTGAACCCGTAGGGCTCCACACCAGAGGCTCGAAACTGGACTGGGTAGTTCTCTTCAAACCAGGAGAAATATTCGTCGTGGCGGCTGAAAAATAGTTTCTTCAGTGCGTTGACACTGCAACCCTCACTACGTTCACGGTGAAGAAACAACACGACGTCGAAATGACCGAATCCTGCTGCGTCGTCAATAGCCTGAGTGGTGCAGCCCTCACTGCGGTTAAAATGCAGCCAGCGAACTACTTCCAAGTGACCACTCCGCGCTGCACCATTCATTGCTTGGACGGTGCAACCTTCGCCTCTGTTACTGTGGAGCCACTGCAACATCTCGCGGTGCCCACCGCTGGCTGCGCTGTCCATTGCTTCAACAGTACACCCCTCTGTTCGATGCG
The DNA here is from genome assembly GCA_000468175.2 of Phytophthora cryptogea. Lineage (NCBI taxonomy): Eukaryota > Oomycota > Peronosporomycetes > Peronosporales > Peronosporaceae > Phytophthora > Phytophthora cryptogea. Next base: position 14,782 of record AUWJ02011437.1, read on the forward strand.
TGTGAAGCCACTTCACAATTTGTAGGTTGCCTGCCATTGCAGCACCGTTCATCGCTTCAACAGTGCAACCTTCAGATCGAAATTCATGAAGCCATTCTACCATTTTGAGATTACCATTTGCCGCCGCATCATCCATTGCAGCAGTAGTGCAACCTTCAAACGTATTCAAGTGGAGCCACTGCACGACCGCAAGGTGTCCTCCAGCAGCAGCACCATCTATTGCATTCGACGAACAGCCAGAAAAACAGTTCTCATGCAGCCACTCTACCACTTCGAGAAACCCGCCCTTGGCTGCCAAATCCATTGCACGAGGTGAACAACCCTCGAAGCGATTCAGGTGCAACCACTTCAGAACATCCAAGTGACCATTACCCGCAGCTTCATCCATGCATTTGAAAACACTCACGCCATGATCTCTCGAACCAGTGAAAGTTTCGTGAAGCCACTGTACAACCGGTAGTTGTCCCGATCGCGCTGCCGATAGCAACGCTCCTTCTACGATGCAGTAGTCCTTGTAATGGCAGTGCAACCACTTCATTAGCATGAGGTGTCCCCCTTTAGCACAATACTTTAGCTGAACAGCGGAAACTTCGTCCACTTGGTTCAATAGCCACTCGATAATATCTCCATACCCGCCCGTGGCTGCTAACTTGGTGAAGATTTCTCGTCCGTAGAACACCCGGGTCGTGGGTGTTTGGTTAACAATAATACCCCACAACATCATCCTCTGATTCCCTACAGCTACAGCTGCATAAGGCCAGGATATCCTACTGTTGGAGACTGCACCGATCTCCGAGATAAAATCGGTCAGCCACAATGCGATTTTCTCATGATCTGCAGTCAAAGCTTTCTCCACGTCACTGTCGACAGCTCGAAGTCGACAGCCCTGAGCTCGTAACCACTTGAGAATCTCCAGACGATCGTGGGTAGCAGCTTGTCCAACAGCTCTTGCAGGTACTTCACACTCATGAAAATGCTGGACTAGCCACTGGACGAGTTCCAAATCTCCTGCTGCAATGGCGTTAGGTAGTCCTGTGGAGAACTGCCATTGACGAAACATTGGTAGCTTTTTCAAACTTTCGGTCGGTTCACAGGCATCTCTTTTCACAATGTGCTTCACAAGAGAGAGTGACGACAGGGCACACGCTTTGGCAATGGATATTTGCTGCGAGTTGTCCAGATACTCATTGATTGTGGTGACTACATGTGTCAACGGAGTGAGTTGCGGGATTTCTCGACGTATTACGGCAACGGCGGTCAACACCGGCAACACAGGAGGTTGATCACGAATTGAAGGAGAAGACGACATCCAAGGTTGCGTGGAAATTGGAGAATGGGCGAAGACATTGAGGCAACGCAGACAACAATGTCTGGGGGTCATCCAATTCCCGACGACAGCACGACTCGTTCATGGAGCCCAACGCTAGAATATGGCGTCAACCTTCGAATACGTTCTGGCTCAAGCGTACGTTTCGATCGACCGCGACCAACTCCAGATCGTTAAACTTTCAACTTGTTGTCATAGATACCTTAGCTCTCGATAGTCTCGACCAAAACTTACATCAATTCTTCATTCTGCCTCGTAGCTATAGGCTTTCGTGCGCCTAGCCACGGTGTTACAATCCAGCAGGTCGGTACCCTTACAGTCACGTAGTCGTCTACGCTGCGTGCCAAATACCGAGACTGTGCAGCCACTCCATCATATAGAAGTCATCTCGGTCGGCGACTTCAATTACGCGATCGCGATCGAACTGGTCCGGGTAATGGAAGTGGAGCCACTGCAAAATCTCCAGGTGACCCGCCCGCGCCGCGTTCTCGGCTGCTCGCCACGTGCATCCCTCGTTGCGCTTGGCAAACAGGAACAAAATCACTTCAAAATGGCCGCCACCTGCGGCCTCATCCATCGCATGGGTCGTGCATCCTTCAATACGGTGTTGATGCAGCCAACGCACCGTCTCCAGCCATCCTCCAGCTGCAGCGTTATCCATGGCGGCCGACGTGCATCCTTCAACTCGGTTGGCTTGGAGCCACTTAATAGTAGTAAGGTGCCCACCAGCAGCGGCACGATCCATGGCATTTACTGTGCAGCCCTCTTGGCGCTTGGCTTGCAGCCACTTGACCACTTCCAGATGCCCATTAGCTGCTGCATTATCCATAGCATTAATGGTGCATCCCTCACGACGCTGCGCATGGAGCCACCTCACGACTTGCAAATGTCCAGCACCAGCAGCTTCATCCATGGCCGCTGTGCCACATCCTTCTCTTCTGTGTCGATGCAACCAACGCAGTGTCGGGAGCTGATTATGCGCTGCCGCGCCGTTCATGGCGTCCTGTGAGCACCCCTCCGAGCGGTTCTCATGCAACCACTGTACAATATTCAAATGGCCGTTGGCCGCCGCGCCATCCATCGCTCGAACCGTGCAGCCTTCATGTCTGTGCTTGTGAAGCCACTGCAATACCTGCATGTGTCCATTACGTGCAGCTCCGTCCATAGCCTCCCTGGTGCAGGCCTTCCAGGACTCCAGGAACCTGTTCTGGTGCAGCCACTTGACCATCTCCAAATATCCGTTGGACGCAGCCTTGTCCATGGCTGCGGTCGTCCATAAGACGCACTTGCCATCGAACTTCTTGCCATGCAGCCACTTGGTCACTTGCAACTGACCGGTCTCAGCCGCAGCAGTGGTCGTCCTAGTGGTCACAAGTCTCGGCGAGCGTCTCGCCAGCTTCTTCACAGCCTCCAAGTGTCCGCTAGCAGCAGCTTCATTGAGTGCGCTCTCTCTAAGCACGGAATGACCTTTAATCATGTACTTAAACACGTCCAAATGTCCGTGAGCCGCAGCTTCCCCCGCCCCGTATCCAGACCACTGGCCTCTCGTCTTGTGCAGCCACTTGACCAGCTGCAAGTTGCCGTTGCCTGCCGCCAGCTCTATGGCGTTCATGCCCACGAGCGGCGGCGCCGTGTGCGCGTGCAGCCACTTGACGACGGCCACGCGGTCGAACTGCGCGGCCTTGCGCATCTCATTGGCCCCCCAGAACACGTTGGCGTGGTGCTCGTAGAGCCACTGCAGGATCCGCACGTGTCCGGCCTGCGCCGCCTGCTCCACGGCGTCTGTGACGCGTCCGCGAGGGTTAAACACCTCGCAAAGCCAGCGCAGGACCGTGAGATCCCCTCGTTTCGCGGCGTTCGAGGCGCCTCGAGCGAACGTCCACTGCAAATACAGCGCGTCGTCCTCCACATCGCGCGCATCATCGCCAGCGCACTGCGCGGCCCACAGACGCTCCAGTAGGTGCAATTTGGCGCTGCTAGGGGCTCTGGAGCACGCCTGGGGCACGGAGAAGCGGCCGGAATGGTCCAGATACGCGCTGATGCTCGCCAGGACGTGGGGAAGCGCCGCCACGACCGGAGACGCGCCACGCAGAGCCGCCTGGACGCTTGTAAGAGGCGGCAGACAGCGACTGGGACGCGCAGGCGGCGCCTTACGCGCAGGCGCAGCGCGAACGAGTCGTCTCTCCACAGTCCAGGACGCCGTCATGTTTGACTTGCGCACTTGGGGGCGAATTGTCGACTGAAGGTGGCAGTTCAACTCGTTGGATTCCTGGAAGGTCGTAAGTGGACGTAGACGAGCGTGGTGAGTGGAGTGGGACCATGGTACAGTTGTTTTAGGTGGTTGTAGAAATTGATATCCCGAACTATGAGATTTCAGTTTGGTTTTGCTACAGCTGTAAGGCTTCCTTTATGCCAAGATACCTTGTACATTGTATATATTCTGTTGAAACGAAGTGAGAAGCATCATTGTAGATATTGCATAGTGGGATTGGCGGTGTGTCTCTTGCACCGGATGTCTGAACAGAACGCGGATTGGTGGATAATGGGCTCTAAAAGATGTGATAGGCCAAAATGGCAAGGTGTTGACGCTCGCTTAGCACTCCCAAGCAGACGGACTGCAAGCCGCAGCTCGAGAACGCAAGGCGTTTTGGCAATGCCTTGGCGTCATCGCAGTCGATTTGTATGGTTGGCAAGCCTCTCTCAGCTGAGGTGGGTCGCAGGAGGATTGCAGTCGTTTCCGGAGAATGAGAAGGCGGACGGACATCATGAAGATGGATCGCGCTAGTCCTCTCTACCACCGGGTACCGAAACGCTTAACAGTTTCAAGTTACATGCGTTGTTCTTGTTGCCACAAGAGTGCCACAAGAACCGACCGCTACTCGTCAGGAGATTTAAAGATCGTTGCAATCTCATTGTCAACTTCAGTGACTTTAAAAAGACTTGAGAGACATGGAAATCGGCACGAATAAAGCTACTGCAGGCCATCTGAAAACCTAACTTGGTGATGAAACTACGTGATCCATATTTTGGGACCACGGGATGCAGGCATCCTTCACGTTAAGTTGACCCAACCTTCGGTGCGTCTGAGAAACCAAGTCATCATTGCGTCGTGGATCCGCAGCGACATAAGCCACGCCTCGGTTCAAAAAGGAGAAAAAGGAGTATTTTCCACGGTTTTGAATCAATTCTCGATTTGTTTTTGGGAGCCGAAGTTCATTGAAAGATGAGAGCTCACGGCACTAGCGTGCTGGCTTTTAAATTGTAACAAGCATCACGACTGTCATGCTGCGGCTTTCGCTGCTGCCGGACTTTAATTGCTGGCGCACCAAAGCACTGGGGATATGTCAGTGATGCTGTGCGTCTTTTTCTTTACGAACTGCTTTGCCGTCGAGTTTTACGCTTACGCTATCGGTGACTACGTTCCGCTCTTTGCGACGTAAATGTTGGAGGTGTAAATGTGCGCCGTCCTCTCTGGTTTCTTCTATCACGGACAACAAGCGTGGGGTTCTAACCATCACGGTCTAGCAACGCCGCTCTGAGTGGCAAGACGAGTAATTGTGAGAACAGTTTTATTATATCTATGCCCTTACAGTTGCGCTCATGATGCCCTCGAGTGATCACTTTGGAGATTGAAGTACGACAAAGTTTGGACTTTTCTGACTGTCTAAACCGCTTACCTTTCAATTGCAATCCTGAACCGTGGATACAATTCGGCTCACGACGGAAAGCGCTGCATCATCGTTTCTCGAATTGAAGATCATCTCGTCATCTATCCTGTCCCTGCGTCGGTAAATGCACGTGAGTACCAATTGCGTCGAGCCTAGTACAAGTCCTGCGACATTGGGCGCCAGAATGAACATGTTGCCCACCAATCCGGAGTACAACCCCCAGCAAAAACTGTTCGCCACGTTCACAATGCCCATCGTGAACGGCATGGACGAAGCAGTCTTGGTCCGGATGACACGCACAATAGTCGCCATCGGAGACATATACATC
>AUWJ02011453.1:0-13729 GCA_000468175.2 Phytophthora cryptogea
CCGTCCGGTGAGTCCGTGTTTAGTGACACCCAGTGACACCTAAGGTCCGGTTTTTTCTGGACAATTTACGCTATGGAGCCACGTCCCCCTGCGTCTCGAAATGACTGTATCCATTCACGTCAACCACACTATTGCATGTATACCACATCAACTACGATGAAGTCAAAGCGCTGACTACCTGGTCCACTATGCTAAGAGCCACACAGCCCCATCATTGCAAGTCCAAGATGCTGTCGGCCTTGTTGCGCTCTTCTGTCCGCCGCCCCGCCGCGTCGCTGGTCGCCCGTCCGCAGCAGCGCTCGCTGTGGGCCAAAGTGCCCGAGGGCCAGGACGCCGACCGCGTGGCCAGCCGCATGCAGACGATTCTGGCCGAGGACGGGACGCTCAAGACGCTGGCGCTCAAACGCTTCCATGAGAAGAAGTGGCAGAAGCGCAAACGCAAAGCGGAGGAGCAGAACATCCGTCGCGCCAATCGACGCGTTGGGTCCATGATCGACTTTATCCTGCAGCGCAAGAAATCGTACGTTGGAGAGAGCAAATGTAGCCATGTCAAGCAATTTGAGGAAGCTAACAGGTGATGATGGCGTTGATTGTGTTACAGGGGCCACTAAGTGGAGGACGATGGTTGTGTGTCTACTGCCACAGACTAGAAGAGGAGAGAGAGAAGAGGAATATAGGGAAACGTCGCTAGAAATTGTGGGCTTCCTACTGTCAATTGACTTGTGCTACCAACATGATTGACACAGGTACAGTGAGAAAAGGAGAGTTGCTACTTCATTAGGAAGGGATTATAGAGGCGCGGCTGCATGGCAGACATGAGAGAGGGACAACCCTAAGCAAGCCACGTCTTGATGTCGGCGATCTGCTTCTGCACGGCGCTCTTGCTCGTGCCGCCCGTGACGTTCTTGCGCTCGACGCTCACATCAAAGTCCCACACGGCCAACACGTCCTGCTCGAACTTGGGGTGCAGCGTCGACAGCTCCTCGAACGTGAGCGCGTTCAGCGACTTGTTCTTGTCCTCGGCGAGACGCACAGCAGCACCGGCGACGTGGTGGGTCTCACGGAAGGGGACGCCCTTGCGCACGAGGTACTCGGCCAGGTCAGTGGCCAGCATCTCCGTGACGAGGAAGCTGCGCATCTTGTCGCCGTGCGGGGTCATGGTGGCCAGCACGCCAGTGGCGATCTGCAGACAGTCCTGGATGGTGTCGACGACGTCGAAGAGCGCCGTCTTGTCCTCCTGCAGGTCCTTGTTGTACGAGCGCGGGAGGCCCTTGAGCGTCACCATGAAGCCGTTGAGGCGGCCGATGACGGTGCCGGTTTTGCCGCGCAGCAGCTCAAGCGCGTCCGGGTTCTTCTTCTGGGGCATGAGCGAGCTGCCGGTGCTGTAGGCGTCGGCCATGGTCACAAACTTGAGCGTGTTGTAGATGATGAGGTCCTCCGACATCTGCGACAGGTGCACCATGAGCATGGAGGCCCAGAAGAGGAACTCGGCGATGAAGTCGCGGTCGCACACGCCGTCCAGACTGTTGGGCGTGACGTTGGCGAAGCCCAGCGACTTGGCGAGTGCCTCGCGGTCCAGTCCGAACGAGTTGCCCGCCAGTGCTCCATTGCCCAGCGGCATGTAGTCCACCCGCTTGGTGAGGTCCGTCAATCTGTCGGCGTCTCTCAGCAGCGCCGCTCCGTGACTCAGCACCCAGTGGGAGAACCGCAGCGGCTGAGCAGGTTGCAAGTGCGTGAAGCCCGGCATGAGCAGCTCAATGTTGTGCTCTGCCAGCTGATTGGCCGTGCCAATGAGCTCCTTGAGGCTGCTCTGGATGCCCACAATGGTGCGCTTCAAGTACAGCCGCACGTCCGTCGCCACTTGGTCGTTGCGACTGCGACCCGTGTGCAGTTTGCCCCCCACGGCGCCAATGAGCTCCGTGAGTCGGCGTTCATTGGCCGTGTGGATGTCCTCGTCTCCGTCCTTGGGCTGGAAGTTGCCGGCCGCCCACTCGTCCCCCACTTGGTCCAGGCCAGCCACGATGGCGTCCGCTTCGGTGGTCGTCAGCACGCCGCTCTTCTCCAGGGCACGAGCGTACGCCTGACTGCCGTCCAGATCCACGCGCCACATGCGCTTGTCCACCGAGAGCGACTCGTTGAACTTGTTCATGATGGGGTCCACGTTGCCTCGGAAGCGGCCGCCCCAGAGCTTCTTGGCGTCGGTGGGCGCGTCCGTCATACTTGGGATCTGGTATTACTGGGGAGATGGAGAGAGATTTTTCACTTATGGGCTCACGGTAACTCTCTAATACCGGTAAACGTTAAAAATGTTCTTGCGGTTGCAGACGTCAGCGGCCGCTAATCTGCGTGTTGAGAGCTTTAAAGGGGATTAGGGGCACGGACTGGAGAACGGATGTCATGGAGATTTATATGAGGAAGAATATGCTTCACCCGTTCTGATGTTTTTGTGGGAAGGAATACAAATACCTAGTGAAGCGGTACGGTGGGAATAGTCGCAAGATCGTCGAGACGTACCACCAGACGGGTACATGGCTACACTGGGACTTTACTGGCAGACATGACGTCGCCGATTGCCTGGGACGACCGCAGCGTGTGGGCGGCCTCGGGCTTCCTGCGCTTCCTGGAGCAGCACCACGTGGATGCAAAGGACCTGCAGAACCCCTCGACCAATGGGGAGTCGCTGCGCTTCTTCAGGTATGGAGAAATCGTCGCCTAAAGTTGTGTATCATTCCGTCGTGCTAACCTCGTTTTTCAATTGTTTCTCTGTTGTTATTCGCCCTCAGACTCAAGCGAATAGCTGGCAAAGATGCTGACGATGTTACCGACTCGAGACTGCAGGCCATTGCCGCCAGTTTGGCCAGGGAAGCGGCTGAAGAAGAGAAAGAGGTGGCTCCCCAACCAGTTTCGTGGTTTCCAGGCTTCTACTCGCTGCCTGTGACCGCCCCATTGGCTCGTATTGGTCTCTACAAAGAGGGACAGCTCTATGGCATTGATATCTCGTCGGGTTACGCTGTGATGATGCTGGATGTGCGGCCGGGAGAGCACGTGCTCGACTTGTGCTGCGCTCCAGGCGCCAAACTCACCATGATCGCTGAATTGCTGCAGCTCCGAGGCAGCGTCACGGGTGTTGACTTTTCTCGCTCGAGACTGGGGGCGTGTCGCCAATTGGTGCACAAGTACCAGCTCTTTCAGCCAGAGAGTGAGGCGGGAGACACGACGTGGAGGTGCAGACTCTTCTATGCCGATGGGACGGCCTTCAACATCGGACCCAAGACGGAGTGCGCGTGCATCGACGGCATTGAGGTACTGCTAGACACGAAGGAAATTGCGTCACGAGCAGTTCGCGACCGCAAGCGAAAGCGCGAGAACAAAAGCGCTCGTGCGCGTAGAGCGAAGCGCCAGGAACTTTTGCTACTGGATCCTGCTTTGTACGACAAGGTGCTGGTGGACGCTGAGTGCACGCACGACGGATCAATTCGTCATCTCCAGCGATTAGACACGGCGGACAAGTGGGATGAGTATGTGCGCGACCATTTAAACGACAGCGAGGTGGAGCGTATCCTGAAATTGCAGCATGGACTCATCAGGCAGGGTTTTCGTATGCTGCGACCTGGAGGCACTATGGTCTATAGTACTTGCAGTCTGTCCGTGAAGCAGAACGAAGACATTGTGTCCAGTTTTCTTCAGGATGAGCCGCGTGCCAAGCTCGATCCGATTGTGAGTGGCGCTGATGTTCCCTGCCAGGTACGACAACCACCTTTTTGTCTTTGAAAACGTGGCGGTACAAGTGGATTGACCTGTGTATACGTGTGATAAATCCCCAGGAAGGAAAATTGCCGGGTACCCTGCGCTTCACGCCGTCTCAAAACACGAGTGGGCTCTTCATAGCCCGTATCCGTAAGGCTGCGGAAGCGGAAGATGCAGAGTCATTCGAACAACAGCAGGAAAACAATGCCAACGAATCCAAGTAAACTGCTGACAAAGTTTGCTATAACTGCATCTGGAATGCCAATGTACGTTTGCAAATGTGCTCTACGAGTTCACTCATCCGGGACCATACCTGGAACGCAATCGAGTTTTAGCGATGCTCTCTCGGATGGAAGAGCACTCGAGTGTTTGTCATTTTCGCTAGATGTGGATCGTTGTCCAAACGCCCCTCGTCGGACTTGTCGCCGTTGCTCAGGACTACGAGCGACTACGGCGGACAAAAGAATCGTCGAGCTGATTCGCCGAACTCGATGACGCCCCGTTAACGAGTTTCTGCGAAGACTGGTGATGGTACTTCTAGATGCAATCCGCAGGCTGCTGATCCTGCGTCGGATGCCTGGGAACGTCTCGAACGGACAAAAGTACTCGAGTGATCCACGCATAATTGCTAACTCCTCTTCATCTGGATCAATAACCTCTTCATTTGGTGTTTCTGAAGGTGCGGACGGACGAATCGATCGCCAGCAGCGCATGAGTGCTCCTCTGAAAACGTTCCAAGCATGGCGCTGCATCCAGAAAAACTTGATGAACAAGCGATTGAGCAGTATGCTCTTGGTGTTGAGTACGGTGACATTGTGATTGACATGGAAGTGGAGCAGCTCGCGACCACGAAGACCAGTACGCTCGATCGGAAGGAAAACGATGGCGTACGCAACCGCGATCATCAACGCCAACAACAACAGAAGTACCGGGACAATCTGCAGCTTGGAAAAGGAGAGCAGTCGTCGGACGGGTGGAGTGACAGCGTCTAGGAGCTGCACCCACACGAACCAGAGGAAGGAGCTGGCCACCGCCCAACAACGGTAGTCCCAGTTCATCATGTCGGCCACGCAAAAACTTGCCACGGAGCAGTGCATCATCGAGAAGAGGAACCCAAAGTTGTGAAAGACGAGAGCGTGTAGCATGTCACGCTGACTTGCACAAGCAAACACAGTGCAAAATGCTGTTGTCAGCAGAAACCCGATGATTGGGATCGCGTGCGTTGTCGTGCATTCACCACCTCCTGGTGGAAGAACCAAAGTTGCTCCAGTGAGTACCAGCCCAGCTGATCCAGTGGCGTAGATCCCCGCGCGTCTGAAAATGCGGAGGCGGCTTGAAAGCTGCAAGGACCACGAAGACAACACCAAGTTTCGCGTATCGACAGTGCTAAGGCGTAGTGCGAATAGCGTAATTTGCTGGTGATGCCGTGCGGTGTCATTGCCACTCGCAGCAGACATTTCAGGCGCCGAAATCCCAAGTTGTTTGTGCAAGACATGACTTCTGCTGCTGACTTCGATTCCCATACTGGCCGTTCGCGAGTATCGTACAGGACGAAGCACAAGTTGAGCTCGGTACAGTTGACAACGCACAAGTTTTGAGCCAGCGCTGCGTGTAGCAAACAGCTTTCTCTTAGAATACAGCACGCGCATGATGAACGGGATGAGCGTCGCCAATGCATTCTCGAAAAGCCCCAGCAGAGGCAGCTTGGCATCTTCTCCAGCGTAAGGTATCGGGATCTCTATTTCAATCCGCGTTTGGTCTGCATCGATGACTTGCACGAAGACCAGAACCCCGATCACCATAAGAGCCACCAGCACTAAAGCGTTGCTGCGTACAGCTACCACGAAGGTGCGAAAGTTGGAATCCAACGAAATGGAGAGCTGCAAGTTGAGCCAGAGAGGGAGTAAGCTGATGACTCGGAATGGGTCTCCTAGGAAATACCCGAGCAATGACCAAGTGACCAGGTTGGCAACCGAGAAGAACCAGAACTCGTAATGGTGCGTGAGCAATGTCAGTACATCGAGACTTGCAGTGGCCATTGTGCTAATGACGGACATGGAAGACAAAGCTGCAGCAAAAGGTCCTAGGACTTGTCCGATCTCGCGAGGAATTACTATCACGACTACAGTCACGAGAGTTCCGAGCACTTGACCAAGATGCAAAAGCTCAAAGTACCTTTTCATCCACCACAAGAACTGCACATTCCGCTGCGGACCCAACAAGCGGTGGGAAAGTATCCGACGTAAATCGATAACGGGAAGTGGTCGAGTCGCCTCGAATTTGTACAAGTACGCAGCATTTTCACGACTATCGGATCGACGTCTTGACCTCATGAACTTTTCATCCGGCGTGGTGTGACGTCGTGGTATTGGAATCACTCGAATCACGGGCATGTCAAAGCACAACGACCACAATCGAGGAAAACTGATGCTGGTGATGAATTCTAAGAATGCAGCAGTAAATTTGCCATCTTACCAGCCTTTTTTAGGGCAGCAAACATCGTTGGACGCAGTAGTTATGTGGAAACTTTACTAAAGATGCTGCAGAGTGATGCAAATATGGCAAGTTTTGACGAATTCACGGAGTTATAAAGTACAAATGTGGAGAATTAATCAACTACTGGTAGCTTTACATCTCCGTGATTTGAGTGGAGTGTGGGGGCAACCGCTACGGATGGAGACCTCCACGACTTGGAAATTCCTGACTTCCGTTGTTGGTTCGTTTGCTGTGGTTCTGTGAACAATAGGAACGGACTGGTGTATTCGACCGGTCTTCGGATGAAAAGGAGCTGGGCTGGATCACTCAGTGCAAGTTCGAGAACGAGTCGCGCGTTCCACCCGATGATCGTCACGATCCGCTGTACAGCGAGCGTGTCCGTATACACCTCGAAGGTCCCAAGTTTCGGCAAAGGGATACTCAGCAGCAAACGCGAAGTGAAAATTCTATTGCCACCAGAGAGGATTTCTACTGCGCAGACAGCAGCGATCGGGAGAACTAGAAGAATCACAGGAAGAGCAAGTTTGCGAAGCTGCAGCTGCTTGGTGACACTAGGAGTGAGAGCGTCGAGCATCAGGATCCAGTGATACCAAAGCCACCAGGCGACAACAGCGAAACTCGACGAGATATCCCAACGCAGTAGATCAAGCAAGCAGAAAGACATGACGGTGGCTTGAAAGGTTGAAAACATCACATCGAAGTTCCAGACAAGCAAGCGTACGAGGTCTCTCTGAGCCAGCAGTATCGTTGAAACCACAACAATCAATGAGCAGACTACTGCAACGATCCCTACAACCAACGAATGTTTCTCCGAACGGAAAAGCGCGAATACCCAAACGATGGCAGTCGATGCGAGGCCCACAATTGCTACCAAATACAACAGAGCTTGCACGTGGGCAGTGGCAAAGCGCTCTAACTGTTTCTCGGACAGCAGGATTCGTCTAGCGTCCACAATAATTGAGCCATGCGACGCAAGGCGAAGCTGTTGAGCGTTTGATGCAGTAGCGCGTTGGTTCTGATTGAACGTGTTGAGCCTCAGTCGCTGCTTGAAAATCACCGGCACGAGGCGTATTCGAGCCTGTAACACGACGCAGGAAATGACGTGTCGGTCTCCTCCCAAATCCAGCAGTAACTGGTGATGAGATCGAGCGCGTTGGCGATACACTCGGAGATACGCCTTCTTGTACATGAAGATGACGAGTGTCGACGTGGTGAAGATGATCACCTCTCGCGATTGCAATTTCACGGGACCAAGTTCCTGCGTGGGGAAGTTGGAGTCAGGAATGAGCTTGTAGGCGCTGCATACGATGAGTGCCATCAACGACGGCCCGGCCATTACGATCGACTTGACTGTCGTTTGATAGGAGCGATAATTCGCATCGATCGAGGCAACAATTTGTGCAGTTAACCAAAGGCCGACACAAACCACCGCGCGCGAGTCGCTGAAAGTTCGACTTAGGCCGACCCACGTGACCACACTGAGCGCTGAAATGAACCAGTACTCGTAATTTCGGAGTAGCAGTGCGAGAACATCGAGCGACAAGAAGAGAATGAAGCAGAGCGGCGGGACAAGAGAACTTACCCCAATCAATGGCATCCATGAGCGTACAATCCCCGCGGGCATGAAGAAAATGCAGCCGAAGATCACCACGTTAATGCGGTTGAGCCAGACGAGAGTCGACATTATTTTGTGCATCACTCGCACTACTTGAGTGTATGTGGATGAAGGAAGTACACAAGAGAGCAGCGTTCTGGAAATGTCGATAATTGGTAATGGTTGTGCCAACTGGAGCTCGAACAAACAGTTCGCAGCTTCACTTTCACCAACAGCTCCGTGTCTTCCGTTATGCACCACATCTGTACTGGGACCTTCGACTGCGATCACGGAATTTCGGCGTTGCCCCCAAAACTTTGGTAAACTTTGTCCAAGAAGCAGCATGTCCATACCAATTGGACTGCTGACGAGGGAAGTTGAGCGTTTGTTAGTCGTCTGAGCGGTTCCTCATGAAAGCTCAGCTTGACAAAAGTCACGACCGTCGAACACCACAATGTCGGCAGTGACTAGAAACCATAATTATAGGTCTTCAAGCAGGCTTGAAGGTAAGACGCAGACGCTTTTGGCTGCCACGCTTCAACTACAAACCGAAGTTGAAGGCACAAAACTAAATCACGATCACTAAAGTTTCAAACATTTCCGTGTCCAAGACTTGCGTGACCTGAGGAATTCGAGTTGGAAAGACGATAGTACATGCGAATCGAAAGTTTCAAAACTTAAGTTTTCAATAGTACTAGAAGTAAGTTTACCAACTTTAGGTTTGGACACTCTGAATTTCCGAAGCAGAGGCAGAAATGTTTGATGGAGATCGCCGCCATATTTTCAATCGCGTTGGAGTTTCCACCTCGACAATCGTCCTGGGCACAGGGTCTGAGAACGTAGCGTGTGGACTGAAGTACTCGACTTGTCGACGGATAAAAAGCAATTGGTCCGGACTTCCAGTTGCAAGCTCCAGCAGCAACCGTGGGAACCATCCAACAATTGTTATCGTGCGTTGGATTGCTAGCGTGGATGTGTGCAGATCGAAGCCAGTGGTGCTTGTTACGCGGACACTCCAAAGTAAACGAGACTGGAAAACGTCGCCACCTCCAATGATGAGCTCCATGGCGCAACCGGTAGCAACGGAGAGCACTACAATCACAGCTGGGAGACCAAAGTGCTTTCGAATGGGCAGTTGATGCGTAAGGCTCGGTGTTAATGCATCAAGCACGAGAAGACAGTGAAACCAGAGCCACCACGCGAAGACTGAGAGACAAAGTACTGCTCGACATTGCAGTAAATCAAGCAGTAAAACAGCAAGCGCAGTACCCTGAAATGTTGAGAAGAGCACGTCAAAACTCCAGACGGATAAACGTAGTAGGTCTCGTTGAGCCAGAGACAAAAGGAGAACCGTGAAGACCAGTGAGCATACGACTGCTAGAGTAGTTACTCCCGTCTGAAGCTGGTTTCTCGTGTTCTCTTCGTGGTGATACAAGATCATTATCCAAGAAATGGCAGTTGAACTGAGGCCAATGACACCAGTAACATACAGAAGAGATTGAAGATATGGAGCCTCCATCCACCTCAAAAGATACCCACGAAGCACCACATTTCTTGCATCCACGACAATCGGATCATGAGGAGCAAGCGTCAATTTTTGCCTATTTGATGCAGCGACCATGTCGAGTTCTTGTGTTGGTCGATTTGTTTGGGACTCAACGCGGCTACCTATGGTAGACACGCTGAATTGCGTTCTCCTCACCTTTAATCGACTCAGTTTCAGTCTCGCGTGCAGTCCGACACAAGGAATCGTGTGAACGCCTTGAGCTGCTTCGGGATCCGCTTGTCGATCTCGAAGACGGAAGCGTAGACGGCGATTTTTCGTGTACGCTTTCTTGACAACAAACACGGACAACGTGGAAGCCGTGAAGACCACGACTTGGCGCCACTGCACCGTGAATTTCCCAACGTTAATAGCTGAAAAACTCGCGTCGGCGATCAAACTGTACGAGCAGCACACGACCAACAAAATGAGGAACGGTCCGCTGATGATAATGGACTTGACCGCAGTTGGGAACGTGCGGTAGTTGGAGTCAATGAGCACAACACTTTGCGAGCTGAGCCAGAGTCCGACGCACGAGACCGCTCGAATGTCTCCGAAGATCAATCCCAGCCCCACCCAGTTGAGCGTATTGAGCACCGAAATGAACCAAAACTCGTAGTGGGTGGCCAGCAACACGAGCAGATCCAGCGAGAAGAAGGTGACGAAAATCACAGGCGGCAACACAATCGCTGTGACCATGAAAGGCACAAGAGGCGAGAGGATTTTCACAGGTGCGAACAATAGGCAGCCGAAACACAATAAACTCAAACGGAAGAGCCCAACTAGGAACGAGTTGAGTTTCGGATGCATGAGCACTAAAAGTCGGTCGTGGGTCTTTGAAGGGAGCAATTTGGACACGAAAGTCTTGGAAAGGTCGAACGTTGGGAGCCGGTGGGCCACTTCCAGTTCGTACAGAGCTTCACTTGCATTTGCATTTGCAGGATTCGTACAATTGGAAACTTCACGCACTTCCAATGGAGCTATACGCATCTCAATGGTCGATAAGGATGACAAATGTAGACGAAGGTAGCACTATAAGTAGTGTAGCCATTTTGGATGTTGAAGTGGTTCGCCACTTGCAACTATACAGCTGTAACTCAAAGTATACATGTATATTCGTACGTACTATACACCTGTATACTTGTAAGTATACTATACACAGCTGATGGGTGAGCAATACGCAATCACCATTCGCCAAAATGCTCAGTAACCTGCGGTCGACGTTCTCGCGGCCGCTGCCGCGCGCCCTGCGCCTGCCGCAGCCTCGCTGGGTCTCCAGTGTCCAAGTGACGCGCGACACGGGGCTGCCAGACCTCATCATCACGCCCTTAGCAGCTCAGGTAGGTCGGTTCTGTTGTGTATACCTTTGGATGTATACGTTTCTTATTTGCGTCCATTTCTAATTGCCCGTTTAGAAATTGACCGAGGCTGCGGAGCGTCAGAAGACGGACAATTTGATGCTGCGCGTAGCGGTGGAAGGCGGCGGCTGCTCTGGCTTCAAGTACGTACTGGAGTTCGAGACGGGCGCAGAGCCAGACGTGGAGGAAGACGTCGTTTTCGAGCAACACGGAAGTCGCGTCGTGGTGGACAAGGAGTCGCTCGAGTTGATCCGAGGCAGTACCGTGGACTTTGAACAGGAACTCATCC
This sequence comes from Phytophthora cryptogea, assembly GCA_000468175.2. NCBI lineage: Eukaryota > Oomycota > Peronosporomycetes > Peronosporales > Peronosporaceae > Phytophthora > Phytophthora cryptogea. The sequence continues at coordinate 11,028 of AUWJ02011453.1, forward strand.
GCAGCTCCTTTGCAGTGGTGAACAACCCCAATGCAGTCAGTGGCTGCGGCTGCGGCACGTCCTTCGACCTCAAGGACTAGAAACAAGTGACTGCAGACACACACAGCACCAATTTGCACAATACACAACCACTGACAACCGACCCACTCACCGACTTGTCATTCCCAGAGCACCACCACGCCGTTCTTGTCGCAGGACGCCACGCCTTGGCCGTCGGGACGCCATACGCAGCACGCCACAGCTCCGTGGTGACCCGTAGGACCGGGTTTGAGCTGCTTCTCGAGTTTCCCGGTGCGTGTGTTCCAAATGAAGAGCACGCCGGAAGCGCCACCTGCGAGCGCGTAGCGGCCGTCGGGACTCAGAGACGCTTGGCCCCAGTCGAAGCCACATTGGTAGTCCTTGTGACGCAGCTCGCGCAGCACGCCGTATGTGCGCGGATCGATGACACGCAGAGAGTGGTCGCGAGAGTTCGTGAGCAGCTCGTTGCCACCGAAGCTCACCGACGTGGCCTGCTCCGTGTGGAGACCACGCAGCTCCTGCACGCAGCGGCGCGTCCTCGTATCCCAGAAACGAACGGCGCCATCTTGGTGTGCGCTCGCAAACTGTACAAACCCAGCGTCAGCGCCGGAAGGAGCGGCGATATCATTGCAGCTCGACACGCAGCTCACCGTCTGCAGTCGCACACCTCGCATGACGTCCCAGACCCTCAAACTTCGATCCGACGAGCCCGTGATCACTTCATGCGGCACGACAGGAGAGAACTCAGCCGCCAGCACTTTTCCTTTGTGCCCAGTGAGCGTCTGCATGACGCGTCCAGTGCCTACTCTCCACACAAAGCACTTGCGATCACATCCTGTCCCCAGCACCAGCGCTCCATCCTCGGACGCCCGCACGCACAGCAGAGGATGCGCCGTGCCTACTCCCCTGTACTCTCCAAGAGCTCTGGGCGGGGACGTGGACGCCGCCTCTGCTTCCCACGCTCTCACGGTCCCATCGCTGCTACCGCTGAACAAAATCTTGCCCGACGTGTTGAAGCACACCGAGTTGACTTCCGTCGCATGGGCGCGGATGGAGTGCGTCACATGGGTCACCAACTTGTCTTCACTCTCTCCATCCTCCTCACTCAGCAGCAAGTGACTCATACTCTCCGCTGCTTCCTGTGTCGCCATCACCGCCGTCAAGGCAGGAGACAAGTGTCCTTCCTCTCCACTTGTGGCCTGGATCCACTCGTGCAGCAGCGCGTTCTTGTCTGCGAGTTGCGTCTCCAGCTCCGCGTTCCTCTTCCGGAGCTTCTCCGTGTGCGTCTCGCTCTGTTCCAGCAGCTTCCGCTGCCTCTGCAGCTCGTCTCTAGTCACCAGCAGCGCGTCCTCCAGCTCCTTGAGCGCTTTGTCCTTCTCCTGGCTCAGCAGCGTCTCCTCCTGCAGTCGCTTGGTCACCAGCAGCAGCTGTTGCTCCCATTTCTCGCGCTCCTGCAGCAGCGTCTTGCTCTCACTCACGAGCGCCAGTTGCTGACCCGCGTACGTCGCCAGCTGCGCGTTTCTGGCCGCCACTTCGCGCTCCAGGCGCTCAATGGCGCCCAAGTATCTCGCCGCAGTGTCCTCGTCCTGCTCCGGGGCCGCATTCAGCCGCACAGACGCCCCCAGAGACGCGGAACTCGCGCCCAGCGCGTTGCGGATCAGAAGCTGCTGGTGAGACGCGATCAGGTCGCGGAAGGCCGCCACTTCGCGCCGGTTGCGCGCCTCCAGGAGCCGCAGCGCGTCCGAGGCGAACCAGGAAGCGCTCATGGCGACGAGAACTATAATTCACTTGGAGTTTGTATGGGAATTAGTGGTGTAAAGGTACATGGAATAGAGACAGTCATTTCGAAGATGGATACACAACTGCAACTTCAACGTTACCAGGCGGAAAATAGGTCTTTTGTCAAGTGTTGAGGCTTTGGGGGTTGGAGGTTCGTGGGTTGGTTGACGAGTGATACTCCTACGTGGATGTATGAACTGCAATTGGCGAGAGAATTGCCTGCGGTCGACATCTCCAGGACGCCATTGAGGAGGATTTTATCCCCAGCCAAGTACACGAAGACAGTGAAAGTCATGCACAAACTGGCCCCAATCCTCGTGCGACTCAACCGCGTCAACATTCTAGTGTTCGGCTCCATTATTTTCCTCCCAGCGGCTGTGGCGCGTCCGTGGATCCCGCTTCTTGGTGTGATTTCGCTGCTCCCGCCCTTGTGCTTTACGGCGTTTTTGTCGCTGGAGATTTTGACTCTGCTCCGAAGAAACTACGAGTTCTGGTTCGTCTCGGTCCTCAATATCGTCAATCTTTGGCGACTTCCGAGCGGTGGTGTGTGTAAGTTTCTGGCTGAACTCGCAGAGTGTCATTTCTATTGACGCGAACGTACCAAACGACAGTCAAGTCCATTGTGATGGCGGGCCCTTCGATGCTTGCTCTCGTCGTTTGCTGCTCGTATCGACTCATTTGTCGACGCGTCTTCGCCTTCGATATCAATTGCTTCAGTCGCGCTGCAGTGGCGCCAGATCGTCATTTTCACGGCGTCGACGCTCATTATCTTTATGTTCAAGAAAGTGTACGCCAAGATCCGCCGAAGACGCCGGCGAGTTCACAACCGGACAAATAGCAACATTGGAGGTGAACGACATGTCATTTCGTGCGTGGTATTGACAGCTCGCATGCGGTTAGTACCA
>AUWJ02011540.1:0-15948 GCA_000468175.2 Phytophthora cryptogea
AGGACGGACTGGATCGTTGGATCTAGGCTGCCCGACTTTGACGAACGATAGGACGGACTGGGTCAACGGACCTGGACTGCCCGACTTTGATACGAACGGAAGGACGGATTGGGTCGACGGATCTGAGCTGCCCGACTACGAGAGGACGGACTGAGTCGACGGACTCGGACTGCCCGACTTTGATTTGGACGAGCGGACGGACGGAGATTGCGAAGGACTGCAAGCAAAGGCGAGTGCACTGGTGACGGCGTGTAGTGAACGGCTCAGGACCCTGTCGGTCCAAGTCTACTGGACGGTTGCACGTGCGGGGTTGGCGCCTGAGGCGTATACTCTAGTGACTAAGTGGGCGTAGGTGTGAGGTGGCTGTGAACTGGACGTTGGCATTGGCGTAGCGTCACCGCGAGTAGTGAGTAGTGGTTGAAGGACGTCTGCATTTGATTGATAACGAACGAAACGAATAAAGTAGGCACTGCCAGCTGGGTACGTGCCGGCGCAGCGGTCAAGTGGATCGCTGTCGGCCAACAGGACTTCTAGGTTTGAGCAGTAAGCGCTGTGCAGACGACCAAGCCCGGCGTGCAGGGTATAAGAAGACACGTTACACAAAGAACGAAAGACGCGCTGAAATACTCATTATGTTAGTAGTATATATATTTTTATCTCCCTGTCATCGCACTACAGCCGAGTCGGTGGCTGAGCGCACCCGCGTCAGGATCGTAGCCACGAGACCAAAGGCCTTGACACCCACTCCGTGAAAAGCTGGAGGTGCCCCCGCTGAGGGGCGTCCCGAGGGGAGCGCCGCCCAACCGGGAGGGCGTTACCATACCAGGATACTCATACCGGTAATGTTGCTAACTCGAATTGATCACCTCAGAATACGATAATCAATTGACAAAGCGTGAGAGACAGCAGGGATAATCTGCAGGCATTGACGATACAAACGATGGCGTGCGTAATGTATTGTCAAGGTTCTGAATGCTGTATTTTGACGCTTTGCTGTCGCTTATAGAAGTTCACAACTACACGTACGCGATGCAGCTCGAACATTTCTTTCCGAGGCAGAATTCGGACAACAGCACTGCATGGTCAGAACTGGAGTACCCATCAAACAAATCGACAAGGATCGTGCCGTTGCGCAGGCAGGTGTTGTCGTCTCGGCGTGTGAAAATGTAGTCAAACTTGCTGCCCGCTGGTGTGTTTCCGAATGAGGAGCCAATCCACGTAGGCCCGCCTGCGCCAGCAGCAGTTAACGTGTCGTAAATCGGGATTGGCGTGTACGCTCCATCAATTGGGCCCTGGTTAGCGAGGTACTGGACGGCAGAACTATCAGGCACGGCGTTCAGGTCTCCTGTCATGAGTACCGTGTCTCCGAGCTGACAGTGTTGGCTTAATCGTTTCGCGACCAGAACGGACGATTGAGGCTGGCCGAGAGTGATGTCGAAGTGAGTGTTGAGCATGCACACAACATGGCTGGTGGTTTTGTCACGAAAGCGCGCGAGAACGGCTGCACGGAGATACTGAAGACCCCACGTGTTTGACGGCACTACGTCCGGAGTATCGCTCTGTTTAGCAATGCACAACACAAGGTTAGTACTTGGTTGAACCGACAATCAGAAGAATTTGAAGACGCACCAGGGCGAACGTGGACGTTTCGAGTACTTCCCAACGATCAGTCTTGTAAAAGATGCTGTTGCGCTCGTTCCATTGGCAGGCGCCTGCACATTCGCCCGTACTCGCGAAAGAAAGTTGTTTCTCGAAAAACTCGACTTGGTCTGGTGCGCTTTCTTGGCTCCCAATCAGGTCTGGCTCGTACTTCTCCACGAGTTGCTTAACACGATTCTTACGTTGCTCCCAGCATCCGCTCGGACACGGGTCGTTGGCCATTGAAGTGCGGAGGTTGAAGCTCATCACCTTCAGTCGATAAGAAACATCACAATTTGCCCCATACGCACCACCTAAAGTGAGGACGGCGGCAATCATAGCAGTGAGGTGCATGATAAACCGAAATACTGGAGGCGAAGCTGGGAAGGAATGGAGCTGGTGCCAGCAAATTCGAAAGTGGTGAACAACTTGTGTCGTCGGCTGGTCATTCCGGAAAACGCTGTTCTTGATTTTTGTTGCCTTTCGTGTGAGTTGTAGTGCTGTTGCTGATCATTTATAGACAAACGCATGTGCTTGCCACGCTATCCGTTCGAGTCAAACGCATCTGAGAACGCTGCAGGAACTCGGGATGAGATTAAGCAACAACTTGAAATAGCGCTCTCAATCACAGCATAAACCGGTGTCAATGCTTTTGCAGTGAAGTTCCTTGGTTGATGAAAGGTGTGTTCGGCGCTACGAAGCAAAGATGAATATCACGCGGAAAATCACTCATGTTCTTCAGGTCCCAACCCAATACGCACGACGTCAAGCGATTAACCATGTAGCAGACCAAGCGGAGCGATTGCGAGCACAGGCTAGCGCTCTCGTCACGGAAATCTCGCACGCACGCACAGCCAAAAAACTATCGCTACACATGAGCGAAGGAATGATTCGAGTTGGATGGTTCGTCGTGCTGTTTTTTCACGTGTTTAACACAGTTTACTCGGTATCTCTCGCCTACATTTATCACTACATGTCTTCGCCTGTCATGGAATACTACGTTCAGTTGATACGGATGATGCCTCAAAAGAACTACAATGGAATCATTGCTCTGTACGGCTGCATTGGGGCCGTGAATTTCTACAGCGCGCTGAAAATGTCGTTCTACTCGTTGTACTACCGACGACTTGTTTTCGGAAAGATAGTGGACACAAACGGCGACAATGAAGAAAGCAATGATTCACCCACAAGATTTCAAGCATTGAAGCGGTTTGCGTCTGGGTTTGCAAGAGCAACTAGCGCTCGAGGCGAATGGTTCGATTTCGTTCTACTCATGCGAGAGGTAGCAGAAATTTCGTCTCAGACTGTGCAGGCGTACTCATCCAGCTTTCTCATCAGCAGTGTTTGGATGAACCAGGTATTTGCAGGTTTGATATTCTTGAATACGATTGCGAACACGCTCGTGCACTATACCTTGGAGGAAAAAGTTGGCCTGAGACGGCTATACAGTACTGCGATCGATCTGACGCTAGACTTCGCGTGGGGCTTCATGATTCCTGGGAAGATCATCTTCGTCTACGTCTCAATGTTCGTGGCAAACCATGGTTCGTTTCCTGACGAATTCAATTACTCGGACACTCTGCAAATCAAAGCTGTTTTGGAATGCAACCAGTTCTTCATGGTTACGTGGGTCGATGCAATCACAACGACGTTGCCATACTTGAACATGCTTTCGGGTTTGCGAAGCGTAAAATTCTTAATCCAACACGATATGGAAATGGTGCGAGTTATATCGTCGGCGAAAATTCAACCTACAGGGCCAATGGTACCTCTGCCAAGTCTGCAAGGTATAGTTCCCTCGCCTGACCCACTGAAAACCAAAACTCTTAGGTCAGCAAAAGTCGCAGACTTCGGTGAACATCACGTCGAAGTAAAGCGTAGCGTCTGCGGGAGGCGGCTTACAGCAATTATTGTTATACTGATGCCTCTCTGTGGACTATTTGTCCTTCTCACCTCCATCACTTCATCGGGGGTATTTTTCAGCGACGAACGAACATGTGCGGTGGGTTGCAAGTTACACATGCACCCGTGGTTCTCAACTCGGTGCTCTTGCTCAGTGATGGAAATAAATTGTTTCGAGAGAGGCATCACTGGCCGCGAGGCTGAGATGCAATACATTTTGCAGTCTCTGGACCCTAAAGTGCTCAACTCGCTCATAATTTCGCACTGCCTCGAGCTTGTCATCACTGAGGATATTCGTCGGTTCCACAACCTCATGACACTTGAGTTGTACAACTCGACCGTTTTCGAGTGGTCAAGTTCTGCTTCCCTGTCCCTTCCGTATCTCCCGTCCCTGACAACGCTGTTTTTCGTGCGATCACAGTTCGCAGGTGGTCTTCCCGAGGGGTTAACGACCGATTTGTCCTCAAGTATCGTTGACGTCGAGTTCGTCGCGTCGGATCTCGGCGGTCCGCTGCCCGACGACCTCGACGAGAAGTGGCCGTTTGTTGTCATGCTGTACGTGGAACATTGCGGGCTGCAGGAGTTTCCGCCTGCCATGGCCAGAATGACACTCACAGATCTGTCCGTCGTGGACAACAACATCTCAGTCCTCCCAGACACAATAAGTGAGAGTTCCATGTACGTTATGCTGGACCGCAACCCCATCGACCACATCCCTGACAGCTACGCGGCTCTACAAGAGCTCGTCTACTTCTCCATCCAGTACACGAACGTCTCGTCACTGCCGGAATGGCTGCAGGAGTTGCAAGCGGAAGACGCGGAGCTCTATTTCCGAGCGCTGGGGACGCCTTATTGCCACGATCTGCCGCTGGACAGCAAGGACGCCACTTTTGCCGCCTGCGACTGGGACGATTACAGCCACGGCGTCTTCCCGCTCGCTACCAGGGACCAAATGCGTAGCGGCGACTAGCAAAGGCAATTGGTGCCTGCCACGCACGCGTCGGGATTCTGATTGGTCGATTCGAAAACGCCATCACAACGTAATCGACCATCATTCTCCACGTGATGTCTCTCAGGTAGTCAAAACCACTCTGTGGAAGTCAGCGGGAGACACTGAAGTGGCCGCACACTTCCACTTTTGGCCGGATCCCGTGAGTATGTCGCTGCTCCACGGCCGCAGCATCTTCCTGCGCGGCGTGCGGCGCCTCGACGCGGTGCAACGAGCGCGCAACTCTCCCGTCGTATCGTCTTTGCGCTTTGGTCGCCACCGCTCCGCTCCGTTCGCGCTTCCTGCGCTGGGCAATGGCGTTCTGAGCTTCTCGACGTCAGCACTGGACGAACAGGACAAGAAGAAGAAGAAGGAGAAGAAGCTGAACGCGCTGAGCGGCATGGTATTGGACCGACCACCTGACACGTCCAAGGAGATCCTGAGCTTTCTCATGGGTCACCTGTGGCCCAAGGAAGACACTGAGGAGGCCAAGGCGATCAAGAAGAAGGTGCTCATCTCGGCGGGTCTCGTAGTGGCATCCAAGGCGCTGACGATTCAAGTTCCCTTCATCTTCAAAGAGCTCGTGAACGGCATGGGAGAGGCCTCTAGTGCGTTGGCGGGGTCACCTGAGATCGCGGTGCCTCTGGCTATGGTGCTTGGCTACGGACTTGCTCGCTTCAGTGCCAGTGCGTCGTCCGAATTGGCCAATGGCGTGTTCGCTACAGTGGCGCAGAAGACCATTCGTAAGGTGGCAGTGCGGGTCTTCAAACATCTACACGCAATGGACCTCAAGTTTCACTTGGACCGACAGACTGGAGCGTTGTCGCGCATCATCGACCGCGGATCGCGATCCATCGACTTTGTACTGCGTGCGATGGCGTTCCGAGTGGTGCCGACGGTGCTGGAGATTGGACTGGTGAGTACCATCATGGCGACGAGTTTTGGACTGCCATATGCGGGTGTTACACTTGGTACGCTCACAGCGTACACGACATTCACGGTGCTGGTCACGCAATGGCGTGACGAAATTCGTCGTGAGATGAACTGTCTTGAAAATGAGGCTGGTGCCAAGGTGATTGATTCACTGATGAATTACGAGACTGTCAAGTATTTCAACAATGAAGAACATGAGACTGCACGCTACGATGAGTCGCTGAAGGGGTACCAGAAAGCGGCGCTCAAGACTCAGACGTCACTGGCAATGTTGAACGCAGGACAGAACGGTATCTTCAGTGTTGGGCTTACTGCTATCATGTACATGGCATGTGAAGGCATTGCTGCTGGTACGCTCACCGTCGGCGACCTTGTGCTTGTCAACGGTTTGTTGTTCCAGCTGTCCATCCCGCTGAACTTCATTGGCAGCATCTACCGTGAAGTGCGCCAGTCGGTGACAGACATGGAGTCTATGTTCAAGCTAGGTGCTGTGACGCCTGTCATCACCAACCCGGACGAGAATTTGAGTCTGCAGGGAAGGGAGCCAAAGTCGATCGAGTTCCGTGATGTCGACTTCGGGTACCGCTCCGAGCTTCCAATTCTGCGCAAGACATCGTTCAAAGTGGACGCTGGCAAGCGCGTTGCTATTGTAGGCACGAGTGGATCCGGCAAGTCTACTGTACTCCGGTTGCTTTACCGCTTCTACGACCCGCAGAACGGTACCATTCTTATTGATGGCAAAGACATTCGCCAGCTGAGCCTGGATGAGCTGCGCCAGGCCATCGCTATTGTCCCTCAGGACACCGTGCTGTTCAACGACACGATCTTTTACAACATCAACTATGGTCGTCTGGATGCCACGCCCGAGGAAGTGATGAATGCCGCCCGCGTTTCGCAAATCCACCGCTCGATTGAGACGTTCCCAGACGGATACAACACGCGTGTCGGCGAGCGTGGACTGAAGTTGTCTGGTGGCGAGAAGCAGCGTGTGTCAATCGCGCGTGCCATGCTCAAGGACTCGCCGATTCTGCTGTTTGACGAGGCCACGAGTGCTCTCGACTCGGAGACGGAATCAGAAATTGTGCGTGAGTTCGCGGCTATTGGTGCGAACCGCACGTCGCTGATCATTGCCCACCGCCTGTCAACTATCCAGGACGCCGACGAGATCATCGTGTTCGACAAGGGCCACGTGATCCAACAGGGCTCGCACGAGGAGCTGATGCGAGACGTGGAGGGCAAGTACGCCGAAATGTGGGCTCGCCAGAACCACCACGTGCTCGGTCTGCTTGGCCCTGGCGACGACGCCGAGCAGGACAAGTCCAAGGAGAGCCTATAGACGTAGACCGAATGCGCATACAGCAACTTGGATACTTTTGTGTCGCGCTACACCAGTAGGTGGGATCACACCAGCTACCGCTCGTTTTCTGCAATATGATGTGTCAAACACACGGTCGCTTGGGCTAAAAATAGCAATCGCAGCGTCGCAGTCCCTCGCCGCCATGGACGACGCGCTGCTCGTGAGTGCGCGCCGCCTGAGCAGCAGCTCCAGCAGCGCCAGCTCCTACAGTTCCAGCGACGACGAGCCGCTGAGTCTCAGCGTCAAGCGCCACGCCGCGATGTCTGCGCCTCCCCCTCCGCCGCCAGACTCTCCGCCGCCAGACCTGCTGGCTCCTCCTCCTCCGCCGCCTGGACCTCCTCCTCCCATCGACACGAAGCCCAAACCGTCGAGACCACGGCGACCAAAGACCAACACTCCCACGACTAAGAAGCCGGTGAAGAAGACGACGTCATCCACTCGCAGTACACGCAGCGCAACGTCCAAATCTTCAGCCACGACGCGACGCCAGACGTCTCCCATGAAACAGGAAGAGATTGACACGCCCGTTGACAGTGTGGAGGAAGAGGAGGAAGAGGTTGAAGAGGAGGAACTGGACGCGTACTCAGACGAGTCCGACGTGTTCGAAGACGACGTGGATGCGATTTTGTATGCGGAGGAAGAGGAAGACCGACGGAAGGGCTACACGGACTGTATGGCTGAGACCCACCTAAACAGCACGCGGTACCCATACCCGGCGTACATTGCCAAGCTGTCGACACTGTTTACGGAGCAGAGCGCCTTCGGGAAAAACCCAGAGGACTTTATTTATTGCAACAACCTGCTGGTACGTTGCAAGTCGATGGATGGACGATGAAAACGTGGTGACTGATGGAGTTATGTGCGTGCAGGTGAGTCCAGGTCAGCTCACACTTGTAGATGAACGGACTGCGGCGCTTGAACGTGTGAAGTTGGAGCAAGTGCGAACAGCCGCAGCGTTGAAGGCGAAGGAAGACCAAAAGAGGAGAGAGCAGGAGAGGTGCAACATTTGCTTAGTTATGTGCAGGTGTGTCTCCTTGTAGAGAAAATAACATTGATGTTGTTTTTGTTGTAATGTTGCAGACTAGTGGAAGCACTGGAGCCGCCTGTAAAGAAGATTAAAATATCAGAAGCTACACTGAAGGCACTGAAGTCCAAGCAATCAATATCTGCGCGCACGTCGAGAGGATCAAGTAACCCAAGTCGGAAAAGGAGTCGAAAGAAACCTACTGCAGCAGCCGCAGCTTCCGCTGCACCTGCGACAGGTTCGTCGAATCCACCTAGTGATGCTTCTGCAGGGAGCAGCAAGCAGGTAAAGGCACGATCGACCCCCGCAAAAGCTACCAAGACGAACGGGAAGCCAAATTGCAAACCCGCCACTGAGTCAGCAGTGAAGAAGAAAGCAGCGACTGCCAGTAGCCGAACGAAGAAACCCACAGCCACAAGTGCGAAGACAACGGCCAAGGTAACGACCACGGCAGTCACCACAGGCACGGTTAAGGCAAACAAACCTATTGCAACGAAGGACCAAGCTAGCCTCAAGCCGAAGCCAGCGGCCCCTACTAGCATTGCGAAGGCAAGCAAAGTTGAAGCGGAGATCGGGAAGAACCGAGCTGAGACGAAGGAAGATCCTGGCAACGAAAGCTCGTCTTCGTCGTCCTCATCTTCCTCGTCGTCTTCTTCTTCGTCGTCTTCGTCGTCTTCTTCAGTGTCGTCACATTCGAGATCGAGCAGTTCATCAGACGATGACACTGGTCGTGCCACCTAGCATCTGAAGAAGTAGATATGGTGGTTGGGCTAAGTAGAACCGAGCGAAACAAAAGTGTTCGCTATTTTTTAATGCTACCCTCGTACTTGGTTCTCACAACGCTTTCTTTTGTTTCTTCACATCATCCTCAACTTTAACCACCTGCTTCTCAGCCCAGATATGTGCCGACTTCTTGCCGAGCTCGAACAGTTGATCCAGCACTGCAATCTCGGGTGGGAAGAGTGCAAAACGAGCCAACTGCATGATCGTAAACGGGAAGTCTGGGTCAATTGACGGACTGATCTCGTAGTCGTCTCTGCGTAGCATGTGGGCGTGGAAGGCACACACTTTGGTATACCCCGGCACTTCTGGCACCAACGTGATGAGCCCACCGTCCACATGGTACTCCCCTCGAAAGACCGACGTGCCTCTTCTAGCCAAGTACCAAGGCACATAACACGATGCAATGAGTGCGTCGCACAGATCGTCCGGCGAGTGGAAGTCGTCCGTTAGAACCAGCGCTCTAGCAGGCCACATCCTCTCGGTGGCGATCGTAAGACGCTGCGCCAGCGTCTCCACTGGCAAGTCGCCGAACTTGGCGCGGAAGACGTCGCGCAGTCGCTCCTCGAGCTTCCAGACGGTGCCGTGGCTGTGGCAGAGTCTGGCCATGGCTTTGGTCTCCTCGTGGATGTCGCTCATGCTGGAATTGGCTGCCAGACTCAAAGCTGCGATGGCGCCTCCAGACGCACCCGCGAACTTGGAGCTGCGCTGGATGTAGCCGGCATTTTGCAGCCCCTGCGCCACGCCCAAGTGGTACGGGATGAGGAACCCGCAGCCGCTGAAGCTGAAGTTGTGCACCGAAGGCCTCGCAACGGCCGAGAAGCTGCAGCGTGCGAGTCGCAGCTGGCGCATGAGACTAGTGATGAAGGCAACTTGCGGTTAAAAATAGGTCTCACTATAAATAGTCCTCAGTAAGGACTATTTATAGCTCATTTGGTCATTTGAGACCAAGAGCTCATTTTCTGAGATGAAGGTCAAGTTTGCGGTGCTGGGCGACGCGTTCGTGGATGTGGTGGCGGGTACGTTGGCGCTCGAGCAGCTTCCGCAGTGGGGCGGCGACGTGGAGTGCTCTCGTCCCATCCAGCTACAGCCTGGTGGCTCGGCGCTCAACACGGCGACGCACCTGGCCAACCTCAGCAGTCGCAACCCGCAGCACGAACTGCACGTGGCGTTGCACACAGCCGTAGGTGCGTGGGTTGGATGTGGTTGCTACGGATTGTTGTGCAGTGAGTTTGTGAACTGATTGGCTCTTGGTGCAGGCAACGACTCGTTCGCGAGGGTGTTAAAGACGCATTTGGAGGAGCGCAATGTGGTGCTGAGCTCCCCGACGCTGGGGAACGTCCCCACGGGCGTCTGCATTGTACTTAGTGGGGCGGTAAGTGTTGGTTGTTGATGTAGGCTTAGGTCATTGTTGCTGACTTTTGCTGACGTTGTTTGATCAATTGCAGACCGACCGAAGTTTCATCACGCACTACGGAGCCGCTCGCAAGTTTAGTGTCGAGGTGAGGCTGGATATTAATTGGTGGAGTTGTTTGCATTGCATTGCAGGACTGACGGTGATGATTGGTATGCTTTAATATAGCACATTGATGAGAAGATGGTGCTCTCAGCAGACCATCTGCATATTGGAGGTAAATAGTGCACGGATTGGCAGTTCTTTGAAGGCTAAGGTTGATTGAGGCCTATTTGTTGCTGTGTGGCTTGCAGGATTCTATAGCTGCGCTAGTCTACGAGCGAGGCTTAAACCTTTGCTGGAGAAAGCACGAGAAAACGGAATTACGACGTCCTTAGACACAAATTACGACTCGTCCGAGAAGTGGGACGACCTCGACGACCTCTTTCCGTTAATCGACGTATTCCTGCCAAACGAGGTGGAAGCGATGAAGATTGCGAAGACAAACTCGGTAGATGATGCTATGAAGTATTTTGCTGAGCGCATTAATGGAGTGACAGTCATTAAGATTGGAGCTGGGGGTGCGATAGCGCATTGTGCCAGCACTCAGCAGCAGTGGAAGCAAGGAAGCTTCCCCACAACTGTTGTGGACGTGACAGGGGCCGGCGATTCGTTTAACTCTGGCTTTCTTTCGGCGTGGAAGACAAATGGTGGGGATGTTGGTGGTGCTCTAAGGTGGGGCTGCGGAACAGCTTCACGAACAGTAGCTGCGCTTGGTGCATGCTCATTTCCGCTCACTTACGAAGACGTACAGAATGTGGTTGGTACAAACTAGATGACCAGGCAGGAGCTCATGAATAATAACTAGGGCAATAAAGCACTAAATTTGCATCGATTAAATCCCTGGAGTCGAGCAATCCGAAGTCAAGCAGCGTTACTTTGTTGCTTTCCTTTATGCTCCTCCGCATCAGGTGGCGTCTTAGACCCAGTCACAGTGTCGTTCACTCTGACGACTTCTTCCAAGGCTGCTAGGATTTTTGACTGCACTCAGACAAAAATAACAAATGAGTCGTGTGAATGCTGAGGTCTGAACGAGCGAGTTACACGCGCATCGTACCTCAACAGCTTTAGCACACGGGTCTCCATACCACACGATGTTCTTGTTTTTGCCAACGATGAAGAGTTGTGGCACTGTGAAGAGGTCGCAGCGCACAAGATATCTGTATCATGCAAGAGAATATCAGGCCTGACACTTTAGCACGAGTGCTTCACATATTTCAGCGCAAGCCGTACTCTTTGCTCATGAAACCATCCTCAATGGCGATGCTGAAGGTGAACTCTTTCAGCTCGCGGAAGTTGGTCGCGTTGCGTCCCTTGACCTCGTACATTGCCAACTCCTCGCGAGATTCTTGCGTCAATCCAATAAACTGCACCGCTACGTAACCCAAGAAACCCACAACAATGACACCAAATCACAGGAAAAAGCATCGCAAGTGTGAATCTGTGGCCGTATCATACCTCTGTGCGAAACTGCCTCGTGCAGACACGCAAACACCTCCAGCGCCTCGCGAGACTTCTTGCACCACGTTCCCTGTATTACACGCCACCAGATTAGAAAACTCTTGTGTTTTCGGATGTAATCATGCTGACGTACGAAGAACAAGATGCACGAAACTTTGTTCAGCTCTAACTGAATGGGGTCACCGTGAATGAATTCAATCTTCTCAAATTTGTGAGCTGTTAAAGAACATAAGAGCTGTGATGAGTTTAGACGGCTCAACTGTTGTGATGAGTTTAGACGAGATAATTATCACTTATGACCTTAATTACCTTGTTGTAGTCGCTCGTGTTGCATGAGCCGCTCGTATTTGGCCTTACGAAAGCCACCGATCAGCACAACAGCCACAACCGCCACCACGAACAAGTAGTCCTTAGTTAGCCAGTCGCTCCCCGTGGAGATGGCAGTCAGCCATGCTGCCACGCCACCCATGAGCAGAGCTCGTCCGGACGCATTATTGATGCCGATCATTGCGCGTCGTTTCAAGATCTGGACTTGATCATGAAAAGGCACAACAAGATACCAACACGTTTTGCAAAGTTTTGCAAAGGCTGGTTTGTACAAGTTTTCTGGTTATGCTGCACATACAAGATAAACCCTAGCCTCGACACTTCAAGTGCCATGAATGCACCTTTCCTAGTAGGAAATTCTTACGTTGCCACAAAAAGGAGACTTCTCATGATTTAGCGATGCGAAACATCCCATCTGCGCAACTGGATGCATTCCATGCAGCTCTCTTTTGGCAGCGCTGTCGATGCAATTTCATTCAGCTGAGCGCTGAATACAACAACCCTCGTGGATAGAGATAACTTCTCCTCTGTTCTGCGCCAAAGTCATGGGCATTGTCGTGCGATGAGCGTCCTCTCCATGGCCGGATACCTTCACCAGAGCAATTTTGTTCGCGTGGCAAACCACAAGTTTCAACGAGTCGTCCTTCTGCCGACGGTCGACTGCCATGGGAAAGCGGGTGCCGAAGAAGCGTAATGGGGGCTCTTGACTGAAGGCAGGTAGCTCCACTAATGCCCGACGCAAAAACGTTATGAGTTTAGTGTGTGGAGCATGGTCCTTGCAGCCTACCGGACGGACGAGATTACCTGGGATAAAGAACCCCAACGAACCAAGGCTTCGAGTTGGAAAGCTCCACGCTGCCATTATAATAAATGGCTACCGATCTATGGGCTTCGTGCAAGACGGTGATTATGAAATTTATTAAGCGCTGTATCCCCAGTGGCAAACTGAAGTGACCATCCCAGTGTTCGACTGGGATGGGCGTTTAGTCCTACGTTTTAGTTCGTTTTAGTACATTGCAGTAATCGTCTGTCGACGAAAAAGGCAAATTATCCGACGGCGTTGCTCGACTGACCACAAGCGTTGCACAAACACGAGGGCGTTGCGTGGCCATAGAGCAATGCAGACGAGCGCTTCCCATGAAACTGCGCTCGCCAAGTCAAGTTTACAGATTGCAAGTATGCAGCCAACGCGCCTGACCGTTTTAACATGAAAAACGGTCAGGGGCTAGCTCCATTGTTGATGAAGTGTAGTTGCGACTACAGAGCCCAGTACAGACAAGCTACCGATGCTGATGTTGCAGACATCTATCTGTAAGCTGCATGGGAGCCTGCATGCATGCATACAATGCTCGAGGCCTGTACATCTCTGGCCTCTCACGAAAGCAATGCAGTCGGTCCAGCCGGCAGAACTAGCCCACGGCTCCACCAACGGATCTCGATCACGGACCAATGACATCTTCGGAACCGCGAGCTAGTCCGCTGGTACGTCCGAGGCATGGTGCTGCGCTCCAATGAAAATGCGTGGAGTCAGAAGACATTGTCGACGACTATGTCGCTAACTGACCATCCGGTGTTCTTCTCGTTCAGGCGGTGTGGTCTTCAATCTTAGTCGGCGCATTTTGTTTGCTCTTGCACCGATCGACACCTGCAGGGATTCAGCAGCGTGGCATCGATGCGCGAGGCCAGGATGAGTCGGTCCCCGCCCATGGCTGCGCTCTGCCATTCATCACAGTCGCATGCGCTTCCTCTCGGTTGTTATGCACATGAAACACACGCATCATGTCTTTGGCTCTATTCAACTGCTCCTGCTTAGAGCTCGACGTCAAACGCCGGCAGACTGGCCTCCATTATTCAATTCGTCAACTACTCCGAAAGAAGCCATCTCCTTGCTACAATGGTCCAAACGGGTCATGCTGTCGCGGTCGCCTTCGCACTCAACATCGCCGCTGGCGCTGCCACGATTTTGGGCGGCATGGTCGTCTTCAACAAGCGCCTCGTGTACCTGGCCAACCCGTTGAGTCTGGCAGTGGCGCTAAGCGTCTCCGCGGGCGTGATGCTGTTTATTTCGCTTGCTGAGATTTTCGGCGAGTCGGTCGACTCATTTTCACTTGGAATTAAGACGGCCGATATGTCTGACGATACCGCAAAGGGCCACGGCTGGCTGGCGGCTGCATGTTGTACCGCGGTGGGTATTGCGCTGATCTACCTCATCGATGTGTTTGTCGGGTTCATCTCACCGGAGCACGACCACACCGAGATCGACAACCTGGAGAACCTGCAAGACACGATGGCGTTCCACGATTCCAAGGATAACCGAAATGCGGGCACCCCGATCGTCGAGTTGGAGAGTCAAACTACTCCGAACACGAACACCGGTATGTACTTCAAGATGGATGATTCCGCCAAGAAGAATTTACAGCGAATGGGCCTGCTCAGCGCGCTGGCGATTGGCATTCACAACGTTCCCGAAGGTATCGCTACATACGCCGGATCGGTCCAGAACTCTTCGGTTGGCTTCTCGCTCGCTTTCGGCATCGGTCTCCACAATATCCCCGAAGGAATCGCTGTAGCTGCACCCATTTACTTTGCTACGGGCAGTCGTTGGCGGGGCATCATGTGGTGCGTCGTATCCGCCGTTGCGGAGCCTCTGGGCGGGGTTATCGCGTGGCTTGCTATCGGCGATGGCATGGACCACCTGTCGGAAGGCATTCTATACGGCCTCGTTTGCGGTATCATGGTCTGTATCTGTGTGAAGGAGCTTCTACCCACTGCCTTCCGGTTCGCTGGCGACAAATCGCACCTGGTTGCAATGGGCATCTTCTTCGGTATGTTCGTCATGATCACTAGCCTCACACTCTTCGGCTATGCTGGCGCATAAAGAGTGGGCTAATGGGCTCGCTTCGCACAGGCAATCGCCATGAACAAAATCAATCACAAATGAGCAAAAGTTGTGGCATTTCATCTACGGAGATAGGTATTCATACGTACCAAGTGAAGCCAGATATATTGAACCGAACCATTAACATTACCAGCAGTTCAGTGCGGTCACACCGCCCGGACGCGTGTCAAAAGCGAACCAGAATTCACCTTACAGTGATAATGTCAATCGTCGCATCCTTTTTAATCATTTTTAATCCACAGATCCACCAATTGTAGAAAGATACAGTCGAGGCTGCCTCGTCGTCTGCCCATTGAGTGAGTACCTATCTCGGCTTGTACGAAACACTAAGAAATGGAGATCTACCCGTGTAGTGTATCCCGGGGTTTGAAAACCAAAACTTGAACACACGACGATGCGGGGACTGACCCGCACGGAAAGTAGTCGAATGTATTGATGTAACTTGCAACCACTTGAGTGATTGAAAGCAGAATGTGAAGTGAGGTCGAGTTGGGAGCCACCAACTCTCACTCAATGCAAAGGGCATCCCTCAGCTCACCGAGATGAGAGGCAGTCAATCTGGCGTCACCAGATTGAGAGACGGATTGAAGTGGCCAGCCCCGAGGCTGTTCTGACCCACAGCAATCAAGCCCAAAGGAAACATGTAAGCTCGACCTACCAATCCTCATGCATGCTGGTCCAAGCACTGACAGCTTGACCAGCAGATATAACAGCAACTTCAACGTCCTCCAGCTGGCAGCCGTCGGACACTCTTGGTCATCTGTGATCCCTTCTCTGGCTAGCGGGCACGCACCACTGGCGGTGGAGCCAAGGTGAAACGCTTACATCCACTACACAGCCTCCGAAGCTTGGATCCACCGTTGCTCTCGCTATTGCATAGCGCCGAGTCTCAACAGCTTCAGACACCAAAACGGCAAATACTTGCGCAGTACTTGCACACCGCATCGCCCGACCTTCACGTCTTGTGTCGGCGGCTAATACGACGAATGCGTCGCCCACTGCGCGTGAACGACGCCAGGGACGTCATGCCCTCCGAAGCCTGGGCGTTCTCGCCGGAGACCCTGATCCCTGATGGTGCGTTCTCCGGCAAGATCCTGTTCGCCACAGCTTGTGCATCACCCTCTCCAGTTTGTCTCGTACGAGACGCTCCTGTTGACCGACGACGCCGTTTCTTGCCAGACACTCG